>JAUCBJ010008684.1:0-104186 GCA_032718475.1 Nemertoderma westbladi
ATGCCATTGCGACGGAGGCTGTGTCCCAACCAGTAGACACACAACCCTTGCGTAGTGGGTTAGGCCTATACGATGGAGGCTGTGTCCCCACCAGTAGACACACCACCATTAAAGTGTAGTGGACTAGGCCTGGACGTCGGAGGCTGTGTCCCAACCAGTAGACACACAACCCTTGCGTAGTGGGTTAGGCCTATACGACGGAGGCTGTGTCCCCACCAGTAGACACACCACCCTTGTGTAGAAAGGGCTAGCCCTATACGACGGAGGCTGTGTCCCAACCAGTAGACACACAACCCTTGCGTAGTGGGTTAGGCCTATACGACGGAGGCTGTGTCCCCAGCAGTAGACACCACACCACTCTTGTGTAGTGGGTTAGGCTTATACGACGGAGGCTGTGTCTCAACCAGTAGACACACCACCCTTGTGTAGTGGGCTAGGCCTATACGACGGAGGCTGTGTCCCAACCAGTAGACACACAACCCTTGTGTAGTGGACTACGCCTGGACGTCGGAGGCTGTGTCCCAATCAGTAGACACACAACCCTTGTGTAGTGGGCTAAGCCTATACGACGGAGGCTGTGTCCCAACCAGTAGACACACCACCCTTGTGTAGTGGACTAGGCGTGGACGTCGGAGGCTGTGTCCCAACCAGTAGACACACCACCCTTGTGTAGTGGACTAGGCGTGGACGTCGGAGGATGTGTCCCAACCAGTAGACACACCACCCTTGTGTAGTGGGCTAGGCCTGGACCACGGAGGCTGTGTCCCAACCAGTAGACACACAACCCTTGTGTAGTGGGCTAAGCCTATACGACGGAGGCTGTGTCCCAACCAGTACACACACCACCCTTGTGTAGTGGACTAGGCGTGGACGTCGGAGGCTGTGTCCCAACCAGTAGACACACCACCCTTGTGTAATGGGTTAGGCCTATACGAAGGAGGCTGTCTCTCAACCAGTAGACACACCACCCTTGTGTAGTGCACTAGGCGTGGACGTCGGAGGCTGTGTCCCAACCAGTAGACACACCACCCTTGTGTAGTGGGTTAGGCCTCGACAACGGAGGCTGTGTCCCCACCAATAGACACACCACCATTGTGTAGTGGAATAGGCCTATACGACGGAGGCTGTGTCCCAACCAGTAGACACACCACCCTTGTGTAGTAGACTAGGCCTGGACGTCGGAGGCTGTGTCCCCAGCAGTAGACACACCACTATTAACCCTTTACTGCATAGTGTTGTTCAGGAACAACATTGCTAGAAAGGTCTCTCTCTACACATTGATATTTTGAATAATACATAATCTGTAATACCTCATTCGAAAGCTGATTGGATATTCTACACGGTAGAACCATCCAATGAAATGTAGGATAGTATCTTACCCATCTAAAGCCTTCCAATTACTCAGGTTACGAAATGTTGGGCCAATCTATACAACAACATCTTTGGTAACCAACCATCCTAACATAAATTATATGTGGGCGTTGAAACAAATCAGGCTATTGTTTAAAACAAGTGCCATTATTTTAAAGTAAGGAGGGACCTCACAATAAAACAATTTTCATGAGTTGTCCTACAACAACATTATGAACGAGGTTATCAAACAACATTACTGATTGGCCCAGTATTTCAAAAATATTTGTACTGGTCCTTAGAAATTGGTATTTATGGCAGACAATATTGAGTATAACATTTTATTATAATCGTGCAAAGTAGACAGATGGCTATAAATAGGTACTTGTCTTGTTGTTGAAGCATAACATCAATTTGCTATTTGCATTTTGAATAGTAGCCTTTTTTGGATGTAACATTATAATTATCCTTATAAGAATGGGCGATGTTGAACTCTTTGAGCTAATAGAATAAGAGTGTCCCGTGATGGGACAATCAGTAGGGAGAGAACTGACTACGGTGTTCTTATTCCTGGGGGTGATTCCAGCGTTAACGATTGTTCGAGTGGTGATGATTTTGAAGGTTTTTCGTCAGGTTCTAGTAGCGATGGTGAATAAGTGCACTTCGTAACGGGGTTCCCACTGGTGCAGTGCACTTCGTACTGGTGAATTAGTGCACTTCCTTCCGGTGCAGTGCATTTCGCAGTGGTGCAGTGCACATTGATCCAGTGCAGTGCACTTTATACTGGTACAGTGCGCATTGCACCGGTGAATTAGTGCACTTCGTTCCGGTGTAGTGCACTTCGCACTGGTGAATTAGTGCACTTTGTACCGGTGTAGTGCACTTCGCACTGGTGCGGTGCGCTTTGATCCAGTGCAGTATACTTCATACTGGATGCAGTACACATTGATCCGGTGCAGTGCACTTTATACTGGTGAAGTGCACATTGCACCGGTGAATGAGTGCACTTTGTACCGTTGTAGTGCACTTCGCACTGGTGAATTAGTGCACTTTGTACCGGTGTAGTGCACTTCGCACTGGTGCGGTGCGCTTTGATCCAGTGCAGTATACTTCATCTGGATGCAGTACACATTGATCCGGTGCAGTGCACTTTATACTGGTGAAGTGCACATTGCACCGGCGAATGAGTGCACTTTGTACCTGGGTTGTGCACGTCGCACTGGTGCAGTGTACTTCGTTCTGGTGCAGTGCACTTTATACTGGCGCAGTGAACTTTTGAATTAGTGCACTTCGTAACGGGGTAGTGCACTTAGCACTGGTGCGGTGCGCTTTGATCCAGTGCAGTATACTTCATCTGGATGCAGTACACATTGATCCGGTGCAGTGCACTTTATACTGGTGAAGTGCACATTGCACCGGCGAATGAGTGCACTTTGTACCTGGGTTGTGCACGTCGCACTGGTGCAGTGTACTTCGTTCTGGTGCAGTGCACTTTATACTGGCGCAGTGAACTTTTGAATTAGTGCACTTCGTAACGGGGTAGTGCACTTAGCACTGGTGCGGTGCGTTTTGATCCAGTGCAGTACACTTTATGCTGGTGCTTTACACTTCGTGCTGGTGCAGTGTACTTCGCACTGGTTGGTGCAGTGCACTTGTACTGGTGCATTGCACTTCATACTGTTGCAGTGCACTGGCGAATCAGTGCACTTCGTACCGGGGTAGTGCACTACACATTGGTGCAGTGCACTGTTGAATTAGTGCACTTCATACTGGTGCAGTGCACTTCATACTGTTGCAGTGCACTGGCAAATTAGTGCACTTCTTACCGGGATAATGCACTATACACTGTTCCAGTGCACTTCAGGTTGGTGTAGTGCACTGTTGAATTGGTGCACTTCATACTGGTGCAGTGCTTCATACTGGTGCAGTGTACTTCGTACTGGTGCAGTCCACTTCGTACTGGTACAGGGTGCAGTAAACTTCATACTGGTACAGTGCACTTCATACAGGTACAGTGCACTTCGTATTGCTGCAGTGCACTTCATACAGGTACAGTGCACTTCGTATTGCTGCAGTGCACTTCATACAGGTACAGGTCGAAATTTTCAACTATTTAAACCGGATAATACATAATTATTGCCCCAGAACCCCAAGCAAAAGTATGCCGAGGCATAAATCCCGGTAGAGTTGAATATTGTATTGCCAACAATAGTTTACGGAAAGTCCTCCGAGCGCATGGTGTTGTTCTAGAACGACATCCCTGTAACTTTTGAACTAGTTAATATTTTCGAAAAATTCATTTTGAATCAAACTTAGTGTACAAAATGCTTTTAAAATCAGGATACAAATATTTTTTATTGCTTGAAACAAAAAGTCATGCAGTAAAGGGTTAAAGTGTAGTGGGCTAGACCTGGACAATGGAGGCTGTGTCCCGAGTAGTAGAACCACTGGGCATCTTGCGGGCAATAATGCAAAAATACTATTTAACGATTGAATAGATACATGGTGAGTTTTTTTTTCAAATTAATTGCCCTGGAGTCTCTTTTATTCGGAACTCCAGGTATATTGTGAAGGGCAGTGCAGCAGGTTGGTTCACTGTTTTCTGTGAGTTAATATGCGGAGGATATTAGGGATACAGGTTAGTGCGTATTACTTTCAGTTTCTCACACTTGTTGTTTCTTGCAGACGAACGCGAAGATACTCAGAAGAAGACTTTTACCAAATGGATGAACTCTTATTTGAGAAAGGTAAGTTGTGCAAAGTTTGGTACAGGGTTCACTTGTGGGTTGTATGTATAACTTTTCATAATCTTTGATAAAATTTAACTAAGCTTTGGACACATGTCGTGTAGTGTCTTATGTGGGTGGACGAAGCAGTTCTCCATTCTGCCGAGGCTAGAGGGTGTGTGGAAGTATAACATTTATTCCATTTCCTTGTTTATAATTCGTTGAAGCTGGATCTAGGCAGATATGTTTACTAAACTAAAGGCTGTGCTTTGTGGTGACGCCGAACCATCCACACTTCTCTATTCTGCGAGGAAATGTCTGACCCGCCATGCCATTGTACTACCAGTTCAAGGGATCTGCTTTGTTTTGGGTCTACCCCGTCTCGTTCTGCGCGAAGGCCTTTAGATAAGTACGTTGACTGAACGAAATAGTTTTAAATGAAGTAAAATTTTCTAAATAACTTAATTTCAGGCTGGGGCTCCACAGATACAAGATTTGTTTAAAGATTTACGAAGTGGCATTGTTATAATTACACTCATCGAATATTTTACTGGACGTAAAATTGTAAGTTATATGGAGTTATTAACATTAACATTATTGTTACAGATTATCTTAGCCTTCAAATTGTGCGAAACAGTTTTGTAAATGTCAGAACAAAACGGTAACATGTTCTGTGTCCTATCACAGGTATGTGATTTGTAGTAAAGTAAGTCTGTTTTCTTGGTTTTTAACGTTTTTAGTCTGTCTATGGACTATTTGGTGCCAATTTTAACATAAGTCGAGACTAGCAGTTTAATAATTTACATGTTCCTGTTTACGTTTCTATAGATACGCGAAAAAGGTTCTACACGATTGCATTGGTTGAACAATGCCACGAGAGCTCTCAAAATGCTGCACGAATATAAGGTAAAGAAAAGTGACATACCATATGGTTGCGGTTGAGTTGTGGGGATGTTACGAAATAAGTGTCACAACTTTTGGTTCACTTATTTGGATAAATTATTTTATAATCGATCTTTATCGATCTTTAGGTCCGTCTCGTCAACATCTCGAGCGACGACATCGTCGACGGCAACTCCAAACTCACTCTCGGCTTCGTCTGGAGTCTCATACTCCACTGGCAGATTAAACGGGCCATGGAGCGAATAATGAGCCAATCACAGTTGCAGGATTCCAGTCTTGAACGCTCCCTGATCACGTGGTGTCAGACAACGGTCTCATCTGGCGGCTCCAACCCTCCAATAGACGTACAGAACTTTACTAGCAGCTGGAAGGACGGCTTGGCCTTCTGTGCTCTCATTGGTCGACACGACGCCGGTCTGCTCCCTGATTGGCCGACGATATTGGCCCTGAGTCCCAACGAGCGACTGCAGCTGGTGTTCGATACGGCTCAACGGTTCGTAGGAATAGACAGACTGCTCGATCCCGAGGATGTGAACTGCGCTCTTCCGGACAAGAAGTCCATAATGATGTACGTTATTTGCTTCTTCGATTCCATCACCGGGAAGGACGTCCAATCGGAGACCGGTAACCATGGTAGCGACGACGATGACTCACCCAATAATCACGAAGATGCTTATTACAATAAATGGTTTACCGAGGACTGTGTTGATGGAGAAGTTGTAGCTGGTATGTACGAATTTATTGGTAGAATTATTTATTAACTTTCCATCAATTTATAATTATGAATTCTTATTTCCCCTTTCAAAATGTTATTATAAATGGAGTAACTGAGATAGTGAGCGTTCTACAGTAGTATTTTGTTTCCTCTACGAGAAACTATTTATTTTTGTACAAAATATTATTGAACATCTAGTTTTCGTGTCAGAATAAAGGAAGATGCTCCAGGCCATATTTTCGTTAATTATCGACATATCGTTAAGTTAATAAATAATTTATTCCTTTTAGCTTCGGAATTATCGTCTGCCTACTCCACATTAACCACATCCAGCTCCCAATCAACCTCAATGAGCGAGTTAGATGTGTATCAAGTGGACATGGAGGAAGTTCTCGCATGGCTGCTGCTGTCTGAAGATTCATTAAACGGTCAGGTTCGTAGATCCGTCTGCTTTTGGTCGCAGCGATGATGTAAATTCATATTGTTTAATACTCTCCTGTTTAAACTATCCCCACCCCAGTTGCTGTTTTTAATTTATTTATTGCAGACTTCTATCAGTGATGATGTTGAAGTAGTAAAATATCAGTTCCACGACCATGAAGAATTTATGGCGGAATTAGCGAGTCATCAGTCGGTTGTTGGGGCTGTGTTACAGGTAGGTTGTCCCATCAGTTCGGTTGTTGGGGCTGTGTTACAGGTAGGTTGTCCCATCAGTTCGGTTGTTGGGGCTGTGTTACAGGTAGGTTGTCCCATCAGTTCGGTTGTTGGGTCCGTGTTACAGGTTGGTTGTCCCATCAGTCGGTTGTTGGGGCTGTTTTACAGGTAGGTTGTCCCATCAGTCGGTTGTTGGGGCTGGGTTACAGGTAGGTTGTCCCATCAGTCAGTTATTGGGGCTGTGTTACAGGTAGGTTGTCCCATCAGTTCGGTTGTTGGGGCTGTGTTACAGGTAGGTTGTCCCATCAGTCGGTTGTTGGGGC
The DNA here is from genome assembly GCA_032718475.1 of Nemertoderma westbladi. Lineage (NCBI taxonomy): Eukaryota > Metazoa > Xenacoelomorpha > Nemertodermatida > Nemertodermatidae > Nemertoderma > Nemertoderma westbladi. The sequence continues at coordinate 6,672 of JAUCBJ010008684.1, forward strand.
TGTGTTACAGGTAGGTTGTCCCACCAGTCAGTTATTGGGGCTGTGTTACAGGTTGGTTGTCCCATCAGTTCGGTTGTTAGGGCTGTGTTACAGGTAGGTTGTCCCATCAGTCGGTTGTTGGGGCTGTGTTACAGGTAGGTTGTCCCATCAGTCGGTTGTTGGGGCTGTGTTACAGGTAGGTTGTCCCATCAGTCGGTTGTTGGGGCTGTGTTACAGGTAGGTTGTCCCATCAGTCGGTTGTTGGGGCTGTGTTACAGGTAGGTTGTCCCATCAGTCGGTTGTTGGAGCTTTGTTACAGGTAGGTTGTCCCATCAGTCGGTTGTTGGGGCTGTGTTACAGGTAGGTTGTCCCATCAGTCGGTTGTTAGGTCCGTGTTACAGGTAGGTTGTCCAATCAGTTCGGTTGTTGGGGCTGTGTTACAGGTAGGTTGTCCCATCAGTTCGGTTGTTGGGGCTGTGTTACAGGTAGGTTGTCCCATCAGTTCGGTTGTTGGGGCTGTGTTACAGGTAGGTTGTCCCATCAGTTCGGTTGTTGGGGCTTTGTTACAGGTAGGTTGTCCCATCAGTTCGGTTGTTGGGGCTGTGTTACAGGTAGGTTGTCCCATCAGTTCGGTTGTTGGGGCTGTGTTACAGGTAGGTTGTCCCATCAGTTCGGTTGTTGGGGCTGTGTTACAGGTAGGTTGTCCCATCAGTTCGGTTGTTGGGGCTGTGTTACAGGTAGGTTGTCCCATTAGTTCGGTTGTTGGGGCTGTGTTACAGGTAGGTTGTCCCATCAGTCGGTTGTTGGGGCTGTGTTACAGGTAGGTTGTCCCATCAGTCGGTTGTTGGGGCTGTGTTACAGGTAGGTTGTCCCATCAGTTCGGTTGTTGGGGCTGTGTTACAGGTAGGTTGTCCCATCAGTTCGGTTGTTGGGGCTGTGTTACAGGTAGGTTGTCCCATTAGTTCGGTTGTTGGGGCTGTGTTACAGGTAGGTTGTCCCATCAGTCGGTTGTTGGGGCTGTGTTACAGGTAGGTTGTCCCATCAGTCGGTTGTTGGGGCTGTGTTACAGGTAGGTTGTCCCATCAGTCGGTTGTTGGGGCTGTGTTACAGGTAGGTTGTCCCATCAGTCGGTTGTTGGGGCTGTGTTACAGGTAGGTTGTCCCATCAGTCGGTTGTTGGGGCTGTGTTACAGGTAGGTTGTCCCATCAGTTCGGTTGTTGGGGCTGTGTTACAGGTAGGTTGTCCCATCAGTTCGGTTGTTGGGGCTGTGTTACAGGTAGGTTGTCCCATCAGTTCGGTTGTTGGGGCTGTGTTACAGGTAGGTTGTCCCATCAGTTCGGTTGTTGGGGCTTTGTTACAGGTAGGTTGTCCCATCAGTTCGGTTGTTGGGGCTGTGTTACAGGTAGGTTGTCCCATCAGTTCGGTTGTTGGGGCTGTGTTACAGGTAGGTTGTCCCATCAGTTCGGTTGTTGGGGCTGTGTTACAGGTAGGTTGTCCCATTAGTTCGGTTGTTGGGGCTGTGTTACAGGTAGGTTGTCCCATCAGTCGGTTGTTGGGGCTGTGTTACAGGTAGGTTGTCCCATCAGTCGGTTGTTGGGGCTGTGTTACAGGTAGGTTGTCCCATCAGTCGGTTGTTGGGGCTGTGTTACAGGTAGGTTGTCCCATCAGTCGGTTGTTGGGGCTGTGTTACAGGTAGGTTGTCCCATCAGTCGGTTGTTGGGGCTTTGTTACAGGTAGGTTGTCCCATCAGTCGGTTGTTGGGGCTGTGTTACAGGTAGGTTGTCCCATCAGTCGGTTGTTAGGTCCGTGTTACAGGTAGGTTGTCCCATCAGTTCGGTTGTTGGGGCTGTGTTACAGGTAGGTTGTCCCATCAGTTCGGTTGTTGGGGCTGTGTTACAGGTAGGTTGTCCCATCAGTTCGGTTGTTGGGGCTGTGTTACAGGTAGGTTGTCCCATCAGTTCGGTTGTTGGGGCTGTGTTACAGGTAGGTTGTCCCATTAGTTCGGTTGTTGGGGCTGTGTTACAGGTAGGTTGTCCCATCAGTTCGGTTGTTGGGGATTTGTTGGCCATCAGTGCATCGATATCATTTTGATGACCATTTATCACAAATATTGAGCCATTTGGTGACGAACTAGTGTGGATTAATGTTGTTTGTTTAGGAAGGAAATCGTCTAATTCTTGATAATAAAGTTGTTGATGATGACGAATTAGAAATCCACCAGCAGATGGCGCTTCTTAATGAGCGATGGGAAACCTTACGGGTCTTAGCGATGGAAAGGCAGACCGTGTAAGTAAATTACGGCACCGTTGTTGCTTGGAAACAAAACAAATTAAGTGTTGATGGTATTGTTATAGAAACAGATATAGGAAATGTTTTCGGTTAATATGTGAAACTTTATGAATAAGCCTTTAATATACAAAACGTATTCGTTTAGGTTGCATAAAACATTGATGAATCTACAAGAAAGCCAACTAAAACAGCTGTCTACTTGGTTGGACCAGACTGAAGCGACTATATCTTCAACTCCAGAATTAGAGGCTGATTTAGAAGACCTCAATAATCAAATAAGGGACCACAAATACATTCAGGTTTGTTTTTTATTCCCCCATGAGAACATCATAAACATGGTTCAGTAATATGTTAATTCAGTAATATTCAGTAATCAGTAATAATTCATTTAGTAATATTCAGTAATATATTAATTGACGCAGATGCCGGTTAATGAGCGGTGATATAGGTAAACGCGACTATAGGCAACAGTAAGGTGAGGTCAATCTTGTATTAATTGTTTATTATAATTTCTAGGAATCTTTGGTTGAGCAGCAGTGTTTGGTGAATTCTCTCACTCACATGGTTGTAGTTGTTGATGACGAGGGCGGTAAAGATGTTACTAAAGATATTGAAGCCAACTTGTTTAAACTCGGGGAAAGATGGGCCAAAGTGTGCAAGTGCGTTTCGTATACTCTACTATATATGTTTGACTGATCGTAGACGATCAAAAACCTACTATTATAAGGATAATTGTAAACGCAATGTTCGAAAGCAATTTCCTCAACATTGAGGTTAATTAGTTTAATTAATCCAAATTAATTTTAATATAATATTGTTAAATAAAAAAATCGATATTTTGTATTTTTTAGTGTATTGTACTACAGTACTGTAGTGGACTACAATATCCAGATAAGGAAAATCTAACTAATCTTTACTTTTTCCATTAAATGTTAGATGGACGGAGAACCGAGGGCAACTGTTAGAGATCAGATTGAAAACTTGGCAAGAATTTAACAATGACGTCACGATTTTTGATCGCTGGTTGCTGGACAAGGAAACATTAATAGCTGCATTAGTTAAGGTAATTAATTAATTACCGAACTTACTGAATTTATCATTATTGGCAGTTCCAAGTTAAGTTATCAAACAAGGATTATCGTTTTTATGAACAGTTTCAAGGATTCGCTGTTTATCCGATGCCTCAAACAGTTCGGAATAATTCGCAACATCCTGACTTATTTCGGTTACTTACAGACAGGATCTAATAATATATATACAAATAATAATATCTGTTTGCTTTGTAATTCAGTTATTTAACAACTTAGTTTCGTTGTTATTTCTTGCGGTTATCGGAATTTGATTTGTTACTATCCCGTTTGCTTTTGTTTAGGTTGATCTGACGACGAGATCTATTGTAATAGAACATCTAAAGATTCTTAAAGATCTTGAAAGTGAAATTAACATTCAACAAGATAAATTCCGTCGTCTTTACGTAACTGCTGATTCTGTGGCCCAACATTTGGATGCTGAAAGTAAAGGTTGTACCAACACTACTATCATTACGAAACTGAAAGTAAATTTTTGTCTAATAAGATTAAATTTTATTCAATTAAAAATTTACAAAATTGACCAAACATAATAGTAGAACATGGTAGAAGGAGACAGGGGGGGAAACTGGACGCAAAACCCGCCTTGGCGAAATATTATCCCGCCTCAATGTTAAATTCTCAATTTAGGGAAAGGAGCAGGTTACAGTGACACGTTATTTTAACCAAAACAATAAACTAAACACAATAGAACAGGTTACGGTTTTATTTTTGAGAGTAATCAGATGTTATTTGCGTCCAATTTCCCCTGGAAAGGGGTGAATTTTTATTTCGTTCAGTTTCCACCCCTATCTGGGTAGAAAACACCATATAATTGTATGCAGTTCCAGTTACCATCGATTACAAAACTGAAAGTAAACATTATTAATTAATTATTACAGGTAATCTTCTTCGCTGTTAGTGACTGTGGTCGGTAATTATTGGTCTGCATTTTTTTAGCCTAATTAATTATCCTTAGTAGTAGGGTCTTGGCCGGCTCTGTGACACTTGGACCTAACTGACACCCATTGGGTGTCATATGACACCCAATTATCACCCTATGGGTGTCATTGGGTGTCATTGGCGCCAGACTGTGTGGGTGACACCTCCCAATTAGGCTAATTAGACCCTAATTGACAGGTGTCTTCAATTAATTAGTACAATTAAACCCTAATAGGTGTCTTACGACTCCTAATTAGGGTTTAATTGATTATCCTAATTAATCAGACTGATTAGCGCCCTGACACACAATGGGTCATCAGTGATGTCCAACTGTCACAAAGCCGGCTCAAGAGGGTGTCATAAGTGACACCGCGGCTCTTTTATTCATTAATACCTATTTATTTATATTTAATTTTAATTAATTATTTGCATTTTATTTTACTTTATTTATTCATTTGTACTTTATTTTAAATTAATTAATTGTATTAACTTTACTTTATACATTGATTTCTATTTTTAGATTAATTAGTTTTTATATTACTTACCGCTACTAAATGAGATCATTATTGGAAGCATCTAACCATAGACTTGTAGCCTTATTTAGCCCTAGGGTATACAGCTCCCCTACTGGTAACTATTTTGGAGTTAATGTTAGCAAAGGGCCTAAACTTAAGACAAGCTATCGCCTAGGTTACCAGTTACGCATGAATGAGCAATTTATCGGGGCCCCTCTTAAAATTATTTGTGCTGCGTGGCAATCCTGAGGCTTAAGGAAGCCGCATCCCTATCGATAATCTAATTATGGTATCGCTAACCATTTTCAGTATACTGTATAATTAAATAGGACCCTCTTTTAATACATAAGTTTATTTATATATATATATATAGTTTATCTTCAATTTAATTTGTTTTTATTTACAACCCTAATCAACCCTAATTGTTCTACTGTAATTTATGTTTTATAATAACAAGCTATATCCGGTTAATCCGTATTAATTTTCTTTGTACTGAGGTTATCGAGGGCGCTCTTTCCAATGGTCCTACTCTCAAAACGATCTAACCTACTGTATAATTAATTACTTAAGACTGCGAGGTATGCGTAATTAACACATCTCATTTACCAGTTTTCCTTAAAAACTATGAAGTTATATTGCTTAAGAGTTCTAAGGGGCGAGCCATAAAGCAAGATGTTTGAGGCTTATTTAGATATATTATTACTTAATTTGACCCCCCAATCGGCATCTACTACGGCATAGGCTATATCTTTTGCAGAGTCACAGAGTAGTCTGAAGTTCCCCAGTCTGCCGCTAGAGGGCGAAATGTCTCAAAGTGAAAACCATACGGTAGCCATGAATTGGTTACTAGGCAATAATACTGCATTTTGCAACGTTAGGCCTATTGCTAACCAAACGAAAACTGCCCTGGTTCATGCAGGGATCGAACCCATGACATACGGGAGATGTGAATTCAACGCAACCACTACACCAAGGTGGAACAGTAACCTTCGAATTTGTTTGTTGACGTTCGAATTTGTAAGACTCTCATTTAAGACCTGACACAGACTATGCCTCACTGAGGCACTGAGGCATAGACTATGCCTCACTGAGGCACTGAGGCATAGACTATGCCTCACTGAGGCACTGAGGCATAGACTATGCCAGTAGGATAAATAACCCCGAAACCCAATATTCTTGATATACCGAAGGTAAGAGAGAAGGGTTACAGATAAACGATTGTGACTTATGTTAAAGTGGTTTGAAGTGAATCTAATGTTATTTGATAGACCCTACATGAGTCAGTCTGTGTTCCTTTTATATGTGACTAAAATCAGTGAAGATTGGCAGATTAGTGTGCAGTATTGTGCAGCATTGTGTATGAGTGAGTCTGTTAAAGAAGCAATTCCTAAAGAATGCGCCATATATGTGAATTATAATTAAGCCATATCGTTGTGAGTAGTTTAAGTCATAACTCTGTTTATATAGATAAAGCGCCACGTCCTAAAGGAACTGTTAATATTACCGAAGGTGAATAATATTGTCAGAGATTATATAGTACTGTCAGTCGAATAATACATTAGGCTTACATAGCAATAAAATTAAACCGTCGAACCCAATCTCCCGGGAATATCCAGCGGGTGAATGATCGCGCACAGATTGGTTTCGACTAGTGTAGTGAATCAAATACTTGTCATAGACTAAAAACCGATTTAATATCTAGAAGACATCTTAATTTGGTGGGTTAAACTGCCAAAGGTCTGAAAGCGCGAACATTAAAGGATATAGCTTCTGTATTGCAGTAGGCAATAAAGCTGAAGTACCGGCAACCGGTACCCAGTAGGCCTGACTACCTAACCACCCGGACCGGTACCTACAGCAGTACAGGTACAGCAGTATTATTCGATTTTGATAATTATATACCGGTAGGCCTTAATAATTAATCAGGAAGGGCCCGCCCTGGTTTTTTATTGAGATTTTTACTTATTTCTGTCAAGTTTTATTTATTTGTAGGCCAGTATTGAACAGAAGGCGTGTAAGCCTGATCAGATTGTACAGACAATTTGTAGGCTGAGCTGTTGTCTGATTGCTGTTAAGTCTGAACGGATTGCAGTGTGTGTAGGTCACTTGTCCGATAAAGAACGGTTGGGAAGTTGGGGTAGCCATTGCTGTAAAGTAAACCCCCAATTAAAGAATAAGTCGTACTACTGGGTTAGAACGCATACTACCTAACTATTTCGGAGTCTGCATGTCCTGTAGTTTATTTAGGCTTGAGAGTAGTCTGCCATCGTTTGGTCTGTACTTTGTTTGTGTAGTCTGTACAGGTAGCGTATAATATCATTTAGATAATTTGTAGGCTGGATAGTTGTCTGTCTGTTATTAGGTCTGAACGGATTGCAGTGTGTGTAGAGCCCTTGTCCGATAAAGAACGGTTGGGAAGTTGGGGTAGCCATTGCTGTAAAGTAAACCCCCAATTAAAGAATAAGTCGTACTACTGGGTTAGAACGCATACTACCTAACTATTTCGGAGTCTGCATGTCCTGTAGTTTATTTAGGCTTGATAGTAGTCTGTCAGTATTTAGTCTGCATTTTTGTTTGAGTGGTTTGTACGCGTAGCGTAATATTTATTATTCAGAGTTTATGCGATTATCCGCAACATTCATTCCCTAAGTTTGTTCCTACAGTAATTGTGTTTGTTATACATACCGCTATAGTTAAATTAACCCCGGTACTATACGGGCTGCTCGGCGTAGGTAAAGACTGGTGATTTTGTGCATCGGTCACTCCAGCAGATGCCGTGGTTCTTTTAGCTGTTCAAGTATATTTAACTACTGATTATCTGTTATACAAGTACTCGTACCTAATTTAGGGTTTAGTGTACAGTACTTTCCGAAGTAATTATTGTAGACATTATATCTGTGTTGTAAAGTGGTTGATAGGCACATTCGATTAGCTCTATTAACTTCTAGGTAGGAACACTCCGTGATACATAACGTAGAACCTATAGCGATACGGCTATAGGTCGTCAGGCGGTGGTATTTTCCTATCTAGACAACGCAGTGTATTTACTACTACTTATTATTTCAAATACCGTAGTACCCTGTCCGTTGTAATAACCGGTTATCTAACCCTTTGTTAGGCTGGTTTGTAGACTTCTTGTAAAATTACCCTAAAAATTCGTATTTGTTTTTTGTAAATTTTGTGTTTATTTAGAGATTGTAATCTCACCCGAATTGTACGTAATTTGTAGTATTAAGTAACTTAGGTAAATTAGAATTATTTGTTTTAGTGTCCTATACGTAACACTTCACTAAAAGCGCACCGCTTTGTGTAGTGATTACCCCAGAAATAATAACATTTATTTCAAACATAGACAAAACCCATTAAAACGGGTATAAATACATTATAAATCAAATCTAACGATTTATAAATAGTAGGCCTACCATAAAACCATTAGGTCTCAATATCAGTTGGACTACTGCTCAAATAACGGTAATAAAGTAAGTAAAGTAACAAAGTAACCCTAAAGTAACAGAAATTCAATTATTTGAAATAATTGATATACCGGTATTTACGATAGGCCTATTATCTTTATTTCTATAAATCTAGGCTGAAATTATACCGGTACTTGTAATTAATTCTATTTCAGAATTATATATCCTACAAACTGTAAGCTGTATACCGGTATTCCAGATAGGCCTATTATATATTTGTATATATTTGTGCTAAAATTATACCGGTATTCTGTGATAAACCTAGTCTGTGATAATACTTATATAGTTATATATACTATAAGCATACCGGTATTCTAATATATTATATATCACGCTACACTGAGTAGCAGTACCGGTACTTAATTACTAGGCTAGCAGTTAATACTGAGTTATTAGACTTACTCAGACTGTAATACAGCAGTAGACATTCAACGGTATACATAGTCATGTCTGATACTAAGCAGAAGCTGTCAGACAGTTTATTAGATGTAACTATCTGCGACTCAGATAGAGACGTACAACCGTCTGGTCGTAAATCCAGTTCACCTCCCACTGTGAGGAAGGTCATCCCTCCAGTAGTAATAACAGAACCTAGGCTGGTCCAACATCGTAGGTCTATCATAGGCACTCGAGCTCAGGTCAAGCGGGACCAAAAGGCAGCGGAACAGCAACAACCCGCTAGTCAAGAACTTATTCCTCAGCGGCCCAGCAGCTCCAGTAGTGAGGATACTGTGGAGCTGACACCCGAGCGCGGAGCAGAGATGACGGATGCGGTTTATACGGATCCCCTTCTCATCCTTCCTGCAGCCGTGCTCGCTGGGTTATTGATCGCGGTGGAAGAACACCAGATCGATTGGGCGAGAAGTCAACGGTCAACTAGAGATAGCTACGCGGGATACACGAGTGAAGAACTGAAGTCTATTGTCGAGTCGCAATGGAACTTCCCCGGACCCGGACTCCCGTTTGATTTATCAGAAGCTGCCTGGGAAGACATACACCGGATGGGAGTAGCCAAGGAAACCATCGATCCAGCTGTATGGAAGAGGTCCGCAGCCGGATACGCCCAGGGATTCTTCAGCTCTATGGAGCGAGTAGAGAGACAACTGTTTCAACAACCTCAAGGACCTCAAGAGCAGGGATCGCTGCTTTATCAAGTTAGAGAAAGAGTTTTGCGGATTAGGCTAATCTTATCCGCCTTTGAGGAGGCTTCTAAAAGAAAACAAGACACGTCGTTGCAAGTTGCCGTAAAAACTTGGTTTCAACGGGTGAGTCGCCAGGTTCAAGGAGCAGCTCAGTGGAAAGCTCAGTTGGAGGAGCGCTCAACCCATGGAGAATCGACGGACGCTATTTTTTCCCAAGTGGAAAGTGAAGCGACGGCAGAGAAACCGCATAAGAAGGATGCCATTGATATCTATCTGTCAGACTATCAGCGTTTTTTGGGAGATGATGAGTTGAGGAGAAGGTTAGAGGGACTTAGCCCTAATAGCGAAGGAGCCAAACTCGTGTTAGATGCGATTGATGTGGATAGGTTAGCGGCGAACCAAGCTAAATTCGATGAACAACTCCGCATCGCTAGAGAACAAGAAGAACAAGTAAAGAAAAGACGTATAGAAGATAGAAAGACAGCGGCAGTGGCAGCAGCAGTGGCAGAGGCAGAAGCGGAAAGAAAGGCGGCAGCAGCAGTAGCAGCGGCAGAAGCGGAAAGAAAAGCGGCAGTGGCAGTGGCAGTGGCAGAGGCCGAAGCGGAAAGGAAAGCGGCATCGGCAGTGGCAGAGGCCGAAGCGGAAAGAAAAGCGGCATTGGCAACAGCAGAGGCAGTGGTAGAAGCCGAACGGAGGGCATCTGAAGAGGCAACCCAACTAGAGTTGGAAATTCTTCAAGAGAAGCAAGACAACTTCAATAAACAGTTAACAGCGAGCAATATGCAGATGATGAGTCGATCTACTCCCAAGAGACAGGGGTATACATCATCTGAGGAAGGCGATACCACCGACACTGAAGGCGGAAGAAATCGATCTCGCCTAAGCAGACGTAAAAGAACATTCCACCGGCAGAAATTGCCTGATTTGCCTCCAGCTGTTAGAAGGCAACTAAATAACACCAAAGTAGGTAGTACAGAACCCACAGACCAAATAATTACAATAGAGAGACTCCCTACTATAGTAGATGAGCCTGAAATAATTAGGCCTGTTCCCGAAGCTACCCTTTCGGTCGTAGAGACACCTGTACTCCCTGAACCTACTTCTCAATTCCCTTTGCACAGCACTAAGCTACCTGTGCCCAACAGAACAGTCCATGAGACAGTGCATACCCTGGACTCCGAGCGAAATATTCCAGATTTGTCGCCCGTTGTCCCTCGTCCGCCCGCTACAACGTTGGCGACTCCCGCTTCGGCGGTCGAATGGGTGGACGAGAGACGACGGGGGATGGATATCCTGCTCGGGCAGATGCAGGAGACTGTCCAGCAATTCAAGGGCACAGTAAGGGAAAGTAGGCTAGAGTTGCAAGAAGTGCAGCAAAGTATCGCGCTTGAACGCGATAAATTAGTGAACACCCAAAAGGGTATACCACCACCCTCTGTAACAATGTGTCAACCCGTTAGGTCTGAAGTATCTCATGCGCAAGGTGTGGAGCCTACACGCATTTATACTGCTAGCGAAGTAGAAACTCCTATAGTGAACCCTCTTAAGGGTAATTATAGACCTGTTGATAATGATATTCCCTATAGAACTGATCATAATCCGAGAAATTTATATACCGATAACTCGATATTAAATAGCACGATGGCCCAAGAAAGTTTTACGCGTCAAATGGCTAGAACCGAAGCCCGGCAAGCGGTAAAGGTTGGAGAGATCGTCAAGTTCAATGGAGATGAGATGAAATGGTTACCTTTTAATGAATATTACAAAGATAACATACAGAACTCTGTACTATCTAATGGAGAAAAACTTAGATACCTCATCGAGTGCTTGGAAGGATCTCCCAAGTTAATGGCGTTAAAATTTATTGGACATCCAGATGGATTAAGACAAGTTTGGGATACACTAAACATCAGGTATGGTAATAGGACTAACATAGCTAGGTATTTATATGCGAAATTAATGGCGCCCCGAAAGTTTCTTAGCAGCGGGATTATAGAGTTTTCCGATGAGATTCAGGAGATCTGTAGACAACTAGATTGGTTAGGTAAGTCTCATGAATACCAGAATTCTATGGTTGTAGGAGCCTTAGCATCTACTTTGCCCAAGGGTGGAGTAGGTACACGCTGGGACAAGAAGGTGTTATATCTGATGGAACAACAACGACGAGACCCTACCATGACTGATCTCATGTCATTCTTAGATAGAGAAGTGAAATTACAGCTCCTAAGGCAGTCCAGAGAGAAGACATTGGAAAACAAGGTAAGTGAGAAACCCGTTTCTAGGAGAAGGGTAACACCAGTATGTTATACCGACGACGGTGAAAGCCAAACTTCTCAAGGAGAGGACAGCGGGAAAGACACTGACAGATCTTATTATGTCAATAAAATGCCTAAAGATCAGGTAAGTAAATCCGAGTCTCGACCCAATGACAGAAGGGAACCGGTACAAAAAACCCTTCCTACGTCTCCTAAAAGAATTCAGGTGAGAAAGCCCGAGGAAAGAACCAGTGTGCACCACATAGCACAGGTTAAAGTAAGTAACATCAAGCCGAAATGTGTGCTGTGCGACGGGCCCCACCGTTTAAATGCGTGTGATAAATTCCTGAGGAAATCACTAAAGGATAGACGTGAAGTCATGTGGGATAAGCGGTTGTGTTATAATTGCCTCAGACGAGGACACCAACGGCGAACCTGTAACTCCGACGCAAGGTGTGCAAAGTGCGGCGCAAAACATCATATCTTGTTGCACACGGAATTCGAACGAAACAGCCCGAGTCAGGTAAGTGAGTCCGAACTACATGTCCAATTCAGTGATGTGAACGACACTGATCAATCTGAGATGGAAGGATTCTATACGGACGAGTTCTCCAACCAAAACGAATCCTGTTACCTAATAAACACCACCGCAGTGTATCGAGCACTCGTACATGAGAAAGACACAGACAGCGACCTTACCTTAACTACTTCCGATCAACAACCATCTTGGAAAGCGCCAACTTCCAATGTAGGAATCCGAGAATTTCCTGTAGTCCAGTTAAGGGTTCACGGACCTAAACGGAGTTATGTAGTGAACGCCCTCCTTGACTCCGGTAGTACAGGAACATTCATCGACCAAGAGCTAGCCGAAGACATATTTGCTGGACAACCCAAGTTCCGAACTACGCTCAACATGTCAGGCATTATGCAAGTCTGGAAATCCACAATAACAGCGGATTATTATGTAGGAGCGTTGTCCACCCCCCAGGACGAACTAGGAGAACATAGCATCAGGTCAGTCAAAATGGTGGCAATAAAGAACTTCGCTACTACTCAAGCAGACCTTTATAATTGGGACGAGGATGAGAGCGTCCAACATCTTAAGATACCTCGATTCCAGACTGATTATCCTGGAGTGCAAATACTCATCGGCCAAAACGCGCATGAGGCGCTGGAGACATTAGAGAAACGACCTACTCAACCGCAACCACTTCAGACCTATGCGGTAAGAACTAGAGTAGGTTGGTACCTTACTGGACCTTCCCGTAGAACGCTCAGGGAAAGACTGCTTCAAGATCGCGTCTGCCAGGTGAGTGAATGGGAAGACGATACTAGTGAGGGAGACGACCCAACTGAGGGAACACCACACTCCTCAGATAATGACAATCTTAACTCCAATGTAGATCAATGGAGATATTGCCCCAAGACGATGAATATAGCCGACATCGCTTCCAGAGGAGCAACTCCTCAAGAACTGACAGATACTACAGACCGGTTAGGTGAACCCGACTTCCTGAGTAAGGAGGATGAATGGACTCCCCATCTTACTCCGACTGAGATTAGACCAACCAAGGGAGCGGAGAAAGTTAAACCTAAAACCCGGACGGGTGGAGCGGAGTTATTTGAACCCGGGATAGATCTGTCGGTATTACATATTGCCAGGGACGACGCCGTGGATCTGGACCTCACCACCGCGAGTGGATCCTTCATGAAAATCAGAGAGAGCGATTGGAGCTCTGGAACATCAGACGTCTCGCAGGGACTCTCACCTCTCCTGCAGGGAGCGACGGACCACTATAGCTCCTGGAATCGGCTTTGTAAGGCCGTCGTGTACTTAGAGCGATGTTTCTATCGTCACTATTCCAGGACGAAGAGGAAACCTGGAATTGTATTCGGGATGCAGCGACTCAATCGCCCAGCTGGTCGTTTGTGTTTACCGGAAGGGAATGGAGGACTCTCCGGAAACTGTGGAAGGCAAGATTCTCTTCCCACGACCACCTCCCTAATCCTTCAAACATCTAGGGACTCCATAACGTAACAACATATGGAGTGGGTGTGTGACTCTATTATTTTATATTATTTTATTATTTTTATATTTATGTATGTATTACTATGTAATTTTATTATAATCGTTTTATTTAATTTAGTAGAATGTTATTTTAGCGATTATTTAGTAGATTAGTGCAATATATTCGTGTTTATTACGTACGTAATTACTTATATTATATTTAGTGCGACGGCGAAGAAATAATTACTTTTTTCTCTTTCCTTACTGTCCGTATTATATTATAAATACGTAACTACAGTAAGATGAAATGTCCGTACTTATTAAAGTACAATAAAGCCACTACTATATTTAAGTATTATTGGTAGGCAGAGTATTAGGAATGCAAAGTTCAGATCCTCGTGTCTCGGCTAAACCAAGCTCTGGGTAGACCTTGGAAACGACTTGCCTCTTCACACTGACATTGCTTCGTGCGATATTGCTCTCATACCGTATATTAAATAATACATATAGTAGCGTGATGTCCCTTTAACAGTAGCGTATAACGCCAAATAAATCTGTTAAACCCTTTGACCATCTGTAATTCTAGTCGATTAAGATATCGCGGCACCCACCGATATACTTGAAAGACAAATTCTAGAATCAGTGGTTAACGTCCCCAGACAAGTTCTGGAATAAATCGGTGCCCATCTCAAATATTAATTATTTAATATTTGCAAATCTAATAAATCAAAATCTGTAATTAATTCAGATCCTTCAACAATTCTAGTCAATTAAGATATCGTAGCATTTACCGATATTCTTAAAAAGACAATTGTCACAGAATTAAGGATCTTGTGTCCCCAGCCATATTCTAGAATCAAAATATGTCCATTTAATTATCAAATAATAAAATTTCAGGGAATAAATTTAAATTCATGCATTTTAATGAATTTAATAAATTGCCATTTTTTCGCAATTTATAACATTCCCAAAATTCCATTAATTAATAGATCAAGGGAGCGGAGATTTATCTTATTATGCATATGAGTGTGCGAAAGTCTCCCAAACCTAGTCAATAGCCGATAAAATTCATAAAGTCATGTATAAAACAGAACATTGACTATTAAAGAATACTATTAAATAACATCCCAGATCTGTATGCATTGGAATTACTCTAATTCTACCGCTAGCTTTGCATAATGTCACCATAGCAACAACCACGCTAGAATTAGAATTGAGTTAAAAGAACAATAGAAAGCTTGTCCCATTGAATAGCATAGGGAATAAATAGTGCACTGATAGTATCCAAGGATACATAATAATACAGTGACATTCTGGAAGGCATTGACTAACGGACAAGTGACCCGAGTGTGTGTAATTTGTGACAAGTTGTGTGTGTGGTACTTGTGAGTTTATAGGCGAATGTTACTACTAAGGTGTGTTTACAGTAGCTAGTCGCAATCGTAAAAGTAACCTAACTCTCCAAGGAAAACCTGAAGTACATCTAAGTCTTTGGGACGGACAGTCGAGTGACTTGTGTCGGTTGTCGTTGTCGTTGTGCGGCTACGTCGTTGGCGAAAGTACAGCGGCGACGACACATCGGCGCTGAGGATCTCGTACTGTCCGGGGTTGATTGGGGTAGGCAGCGACGCCCGCTCGCCTAAATATAAACTCATTATAATATGGATAAACTCATATATAGCAGATATGACGGAGTTGATAGAAGATGGTCTTGGTATCGGGGAGCGATATACTCTATTTTTGCAAGCGTTTGTTGATAGCTTAATACGCGGCGACGTTAGTCCAACTGCTGCGGAGGACGATGGTCGTTATATCGAACCGCCAATGTCCCAAGAGCAGCCCGCGCGCGAGTTGGACTATAGAAAATTCGCTGCTCGATATACGCAGCGTAATGGTACGTATATGGTCTTCTTAACTACTGGTCATCCTATCGATTTACACAATACGGACTATGTCGACTATATATCCTGCCCAGCGGAGTCGGAACCATAAACTGAAATTCGAATGCGAAAATTCTATTCGAAATCGGCTCGAAAGAAAAGACACTAAAGAAACAAATGGACGCGGTAACTCCAAAGTATATTTGGAATTCTTGATAGAAGCATTGTAACAACAAATAAATGTCACCCGCGTTTACCCTACCAGACGTGCGTCTTTGGTATTATTACGATAAACGCCCTAGACCCAAATAATAAACGGAAAGACATAAACATCCATGTAAACCGAAACTTGTTGACGTATCACCTATGCTCACTCGGCTCGAACGATCCTGGAGTAAACCTACGATCAGAGTCCCGGAATACTCGGTCAAACCTCCTCATTCCTTAGTTGGACCTCAGACCTGCGATCCTGGTGGTGTCGCGGATCCTCGCGGACTGTATTCACTGTTCAAAGATCTAGTGCTACCCTAACAATTAATCGGTAACACTCCGACAGTGATTTCTAGCTAGCCGCCCATCTTACCTAGCTGGATTATGACGCAGACACCTAATATCATTATCCAACCGTATGGTCGTCCCGTTTAACGCGATACAACCCTTCATCAAAGTGAAGGAGAGCGTTGTACGAAACGAGTTAAACGCTATTCTATAAAGATCAAAAAGAAACCTGCGTTTGTTCAGATAAACGTAAGTTACAACAGTAAGTCCAATCGATAAACAAATTGGCCTTATCTCAGTTCGATTGGGAAACCTCGAATCTCAAAGAAGATATCAAGCTTAGAAAACCCTATTCTCTGCGAGAGTTTTGGACGAACGTATCCCATGACAAGCGGAGGAAAATCAGCTCGAGGAGAAGCATATCGAAATGGACGAGACACCGACCGTAAACCCAAACCTTTTAATGCAATCATATTGCACCCTTCACCCAGGAGTTATGGCCCTCCTAGTAAAGTGGCTTCCCCCAAAGAGAAAATGACTCTTGCTAGCTTTAAAAAACTGCGTAAACGCCGTCCGCGCAAGAAAGACTAACTGTTTAGAGTATCTTTATGTTTTAGAAACTGTGATTTTTATATTTTATAGACTGAAAATCCCATTTTCTGGGAGCGGTGTAAAAGCTTTTGCTGAATTGTCCGGTTATTTTTCCTTATTTTTCCCGTAAAATACTCTGTAGTTGGTTTACCAGGCATAAAAGGGCCGTGTCCTTGCTGTACTGGTGTTTTAGCGGACATAAAAGCTATTTCTTCTGTATTTGTACTTTAGAGGACATAATCCGTAATTCCGTGACGTAAAAGCTCGATACTCTTGAAAACAGTGTCGCTACCATGACGACGGCTAGCAGCTGATATTGCCACGTCGACGTTTCTTTGTTTCTCTGTTCTCTCGTTGTTCAGGTTGACCAATCAGAGCGTTTGTTATCTCTGTGTTGGAGGTATATACAGAAACTCAGTAGTTCAGTGTTATGTTTTTGCCCAGAGCCTAAGAACCGGCTTTGGCACCTCCGTGTTTCAGTTTTTAGTCTTACACTAGTAGGTTTAATTACAAGGACATATATCCTTTAACTGCTAACTGATCATACATACTGACTGCTGAAACATTGCAAACTCATAACAATCAGTGTTTTCATTGTTGTTTTATACTGCTATTTACCGTCAGTTCTTCATAATATGGTTGATGAATTATTATATTTGGAATAACGATAAATAACCCCGAAACCCAATATTCTTGATATACCGAAGGTAAGAGAGAAGGGTTACAGATAAACGATTGTGACTTATGTTAAAGTGGTTTGAAGTGAATCTAATGTTATTTGATAGACCCTACATGAGTCAGTCTGTGTTCCTTTTATATGTGACTAAAATCAGTGAAGATTGGCAGATTAGTGTGCAGTATTGTGCAGCATTGTGTATGAGTGAGTCTGTTAAAGAAGCAATTCCTAAAGAATGCGCCATATATGTGAATTATAATTAAGCCATATCGTTGTGAGTAGTTTAAGTCATAACTCTGTTTATATAGATAAAGCGCCACGTCCTAAAGGAACTGTTAATATTACCGAAGGTGAATAATATTGTCAGAGATTATATAATACTGTCAGTCGAATAATACATTAGGCTTACATAGCAATAAAAATTAAACCGTCGAACCCAATCTCCCGGGAATATCCAGCGGGTGAATGGTCGCGCACGGATTGGTTTCGACTAGTGTAGTGAATCAAATACTTGTCATAGACTAAAAAGCAGATTTATTATCTAGAAGACATTCTAATTTGGCGGGTTAAACTGCCAAAGGTCTGAAAGCGCGAACACATAAGTTTATCTATATACGGTTTATCTTCAATTTAATTTGTTTTTATTTACAACCCTAATTGTTCTGTTCTACTGTATTATAATTTATGTTTTATAATAACAAGCTATATCCGGTTAATCCGTATTAATTTTCTTTGTACTGAGGTTATCGAGGGCGCTCTTTCCAATGGTCCTATTCTCAAAACTATCTAAACTACTATATAATTAATTACTTAAGACTGCGAGGTATGCGTAATTAACACATCTCATTTACCAGTTTTCCTTAAAAACTATGAAGTTAAATTGCTTAAGAGTTCTAAGGGGCAAGCCATGAGGCAAGATGTTTGAGGCTTATTTAGATATATTATTACTTAATTTTGACCCCCCAATCGGCATCTACTACGGCATAGGCCATATCTTTTGCGGAGCCATACAGTAGTATGAAGTTCCCCTGTCTACCGCTAGAGGGCGTATTATTTAAAATTAACATCTTCTCTAGCTTTGTTATTTACAATCCGCAAAACTATGAAGTTAT
Organism: Nemertoderma westbladi; assembly: GCA_032718475.1. Classification (NCBI taxonomy): domain Eukaryota; kingdom Metazoa; phylum Xenacoelomorpha; order Nemertodermatida; family Nemertodermatidae; genus Nemertoderma; species Nemertoderma westbladi. Next base: position 25,099 of record JAUCBJ010008684.1, read on the forward strand.
ATTGCTTAAGAGTTCTAAGGGGCGAGCCATGAGGCAAGATGTTTGAGGCTTATTTAGATATATTATTACTTAATTTGACCCCCCAATCGGCATCTACTACGGCATAGGCTATATCTTTTGTAGAGTCACAGAGTAGTATGAAGTTCCCCAGTCTGCCGCTAGAGGGCGAAATGTCTCAAAGTGAAAACCATACGGTAGCCATGAATTGGTTACTAGGCAATAATACTGCATTTTGCAACGTTAGGCCTATTGCTAACTCAACAAAATCTGCCCTGGTTCATGCGGGGATCTAACCCATGACATACGGGAGATGTGAATTCAACGCAACCACTACACCAAGGTGGAACAGTAACCTTCGAATTTGTTCGTTGACGTTCGAATTTGTAAGACTCTCCTTTAAGACCGGACACAGACTATGCCTCACTGAGGCACTGAGGCATAGACTATGCCTCACTGAGGCATAGACTATGACTCACTGAGGCTCTGAGGCATAGACTATGACTCACTGAGGCATAGACTATGCCTCACACTGAGGCATAGACTATGCCTCACTGAGGCATAGACTATGACTCACTGAGGCTCTGAGGCATAGACTATGACTCACTGAGGCATAGACTATGCCTCACTGAGGCATAGACTATGCCCCACTGAGGCACTGAGGCACAGACTATGCCTCGCTGAGGCATAGACTATGACTCACTGAGGCACTGATGCATAGACTATGACTCACTGAGGCACTGAGGCATAGACTATGCCTCACTGAGGCACTGAGGCATAGACTATGCCTCACTGAGGCATAGACTATGCCTCACTGAGGCATAGACTATGCCTCACTGAGGGATAGACTATGCCTCACTGAGGCATAGACCATGCCTTACTGAGGCACTGAGGCATAGACTATGACTCACTGTGAGGCATAGACGATGACTCACTGAGGCATAGACTATGCCTCACTGCGGCACTGAGGCATAGACTATGCCTCACTGAGGCATAGACTATGCCTCACTGAGGCATAGACTATGCCTCACTGAGGCACTGAGGCATAGACTATGACTCACTGAGGGATAGACTATGCCTCACTGAGGCATATACTATGCCTTACTGAGGCACTGAGGCATAGACTATGCCTCACTGAGGAACTGAGGCATAGACTATGACTCACTGAGGGATAGACTATACCTCACTGAGGCATAGACCATGCCTTACTGAGGCACTGAGGCATAGACTATGCCTCACTGAGGCACTGAGGCATAGACTATGACTCACTGTGAGGCATAGACTATGACTCACTGTGAGGCATAGACTATGCCTCACTGCGGCACTGAGGCATAGACTATGCCTCACTGCGGCACTGAGGCACTGAGGCATAGACTATGCCTCACTGAGGCATAGACTATGACTCACTGTGAGGCATAGACTATGACTCACTGTGAGGCATAGACTATGCCTCACTGCGGCACTGAGGCATAGACTATGCCTCACTGCGGCACTGAGGCACTGAGGCATAGACTATGCCTCACTGAGGCATAGACTATGCCTCACTGAGGCATAGACTATGCCTCACTGAGGCACTGAGGCATAGACTATGACTCACTGAGGGATAGACTATGCCTCACTGAGGCATAGACTATGCCTTACTGAGGCACTGAGGCATAGACTATGCCTCACTGAGGCATAGACTATGCCTCACTGAGGCACTGAGGCATAGACTATGACTCACTGAGGCATAGACTATGCTTCACTGAGGCACTGAGGCATAGACTATGCCTCAGTGAGGCATAGTCTATGCCTCACTTCAATATACGAGCACAAAAAATTTACAAGCACAGGTTCAAATCCAACTAAAGCTCTATATATTTTGCATTGAAGTGGAATAATTTAGATGCTGGGGGGGAATCTGGTTTGCGAGGGATATTTTAATGGTGAGTATAACTATCCTTGAGAGTTAGTGTGATGTTATCTCACTATGGATGGGCTTTACCACTGTACTCGCATCTACTCTCTCATTGGCTGTCTAATTTTCCTCGCTCGAGTCCTGATTGGCTGCCTAACTCACCCTCGCACTCTGATTGTGTGACGGGATCCGAGAATCCCGACCGGTGTGGTTTATGTACGCGTCCCCGCCGTGCGAATGAAAAGATAATAGTTTGTTGTTCTAACGTTATCAATGTGGAAATATATATGTGTAATATAGGGTGATAGTAGATAGCAAGCACAATTGACCGGTAAAATATAGGTTATAGTTGGTGACGGCAGTGACGGTTATAAAATATCACCGTACTGCCCTGACTGAATGACTGAGTAAACTAAACTGTAAACTGAACACCAACCGGTAATAATCACACCACGTTGGCCTTATTACTCAGCTGATGCCTTTCCTGTCCCCCCATTGGTTGATAACCTAATTCTCGCCCTTTCTACTGCGGGAGTGTTTCCCCCCCCGCTGCTGTTACTTTCCTTCTCCCCGGAGGTGTAACCTCTGACCCCCATTGTGTACGGCCCTTTGGGGTTTGTCCTCCCTGTTTATTGGGGGGGATACGAGGTTGATTGGCAATCAACCGCGTACTCCCCAATATTGCTTAAATGCGCTCTTTCCCACTTTATGCGGGTTGGTGAGGCGGAATTGAATATGCTCACACTCCCCCCCATGCTATCTTCCCGGTGAGAAGATAGCATCAACCTCAAAGTGCGCTTCAATTCCGCTGGAACTCGATCTACTATCGGGTGTGGGGTGGAGTTATTTTCTTGGAGTCGGCTTTCCAGGCCGCTCCCTGTGGGTATGATAACGCTACCCAGTCTTGGTGCAAATTCCTATCTTGCACCAAGACATCTGACGTCTCGTGTCGAGCCGATTGTGGACTCTCACACAATTTTAAATTTTCTCCACTCTAACTCTAATCTCTCACTCTAACTCTGCTCTTATTCTCTCCCCACTCTTACTCTCTCCCCACACCTGAATCGCACTCTAACTTCTCTCTCGCCAGCAGCTCCTCTCACTATCTCTGTGCTCCTGTACTGTGCTATCGTACTATCTAACTCTCTAACTTACTAACTACCTACTATCTAACTCTCTTACTACTTATTACTTTCTAGCTTCTCTAACTCTAGCTAACTCCTAACTCTACTAGAACTCTCCAACTCTCTACTAACTCTAACTCTACTAGAACTCTCCAACTCTCTACTAACTCTAACTCTACCACCTCTAACTCTTCTAAGTCTAACTAGAACTCTCTAACTCTCTACTAACTCTAACTCAAATAACTCTAATTCTGCTACTACCTCTAACTCTACTAACTCTCTACTTCCTCTAACTCTACTAACTCTCCACCTCCACTACTACCTCTATCTATGAGGCGCTTGCGGTGCCCACAACCACTCTCTGCTACTACCTCTACGTGGCGCTTGCGGTGCCCACAACCCCTTTACTACTACTTCCATCTACGTGGCGCTTGCGGTGCCCACAACCCCTCTACTCCCATGGTATGTCTATATACCAGACTTCCTATACCCCGCCAACTTCTAACTCTACTAACTACTTACTAACTTTCTATTATCTTCTAACTACTACTTACTATCTTCTACATGGTCAGGTCAGGTATTCTAGGTCATTGATCAAGAAAACTTGCCACCTCCATGCAGCATAAAGGAGGTGCCACCTGTAGCTGCATAGACCCCTTTTACTAGGGCAAATCTGGTCCTGTAACTAGTGCCCCCTTCGTTCTGGGATAAGGACGCCCTTGGTCCTGGATTAAGGACCCATATACTTGGCTGCAGGGGTATATGGCCTGCCCAGGCAGATGGTGATCTACCAATGGTTCTCATGTCCACTCTGAGAGCACTTCACTGCGACCTGCACCTGGCAGCAAGGGTACAGGGCATAACCCAGCAGATGAGCTGCAACAGCCAATGGTGGGTCATGTGCGCCAGAGTAGATATGGGTGATGGGCCTCATATCTGACTCCATTGCGACACCCACCCTGTGGAATGGCAAACCAGGGTGTGGTATTTGCCCCGAGAGCTGACTCGGCAAAAAAGCACCCCCCAACCCCCACTATGAATTACATTAGCAATGCGGAGGTCCGGCCACTAGAGGCCAGTGGAATTACCGGACACAATCGGCCTCAAAGGCATCAGTTAACTCCTTACCGGCTGCCTGTCTCACCCCCTACTGGAGAGAGAGCAGCCAACAATTCTTTGAGTCCCTTTCCTGATGACCTTTCTGGCCCAAACCCTGGGTCACCAGGAAGGCCAGATTGTGATGGGGAGAGGGATTCTGGAGTTGGAGGCTACTCTCATGTTCCACCCCGACCAACAAAGCCATTGGTGAATCTGAGGCAAGTCACAAGACTAGCCTCAGTAAACACCCTAACACTCGGGTTCCCAATGCGACAAGGTGAGCTGACTGCCTTGGCAGATAAGCTTTCTCTTAGCGCAGTGGGTGTTCAAGAGCACCGAATGCAGACTGGACAGACTGATTAGGTTCTGATTAAGGACATGGGGGGCGGTTGGCGACTCGCCCTCGCGTCAGCAGATGATAGTGGCAATGGTGGAATTGGTCTATTGATGAATCCAACTGCACATGCAGCATTGGACAAAATAGACCAAATCACTAACCGCATCATCCGTTGCCACTTCTCATGTTTTGGAAGACTGGCTAAGAAGTTTCCTAAGGTGGTTCTGATTGTGTGCTACTCTCTAACTAGTGTTGCCCCTGTAGAGGAGGTGGAAAATTTCTACCACAATCTACAAGCAGCTACTGATGGAGTGGATCAGCATGCATTCTTAACATTCCTGGGAGACTTTAATGCAAGTCTGCATCAATCACCTACATCGCCCTGGGTCTATAGCAATAGTGTTAACCAAAATTCTGTCCATCTTCAGGATTTTATCTCTGGAAATGGATTGTCCAGATAGACCATATTCTGTTTCGTAGGAAATACAGGAGCTCTATACAAGACTGTAATGCATTTACACTTCGACCCTTCTCCAGTGATCACCGCCTTATTGTGGCCAAGGTAAGACTTAGTCTGCGTGCTAGCAGAACAACGAAATCTGCGTTGCCGCGGCATGACTGGTCCTCTCTGTTGCAACAGCCAAGTGTGAGATCCAGCTTCACACTACAGCTGAGCAACAGGTATGAGGCTCTTGCCTCTGAGGCGGCAGATCACTGTGAGGGCTATACTGCCTTTACAGAAGCAGTTAAGTTAGCAGCTGCAGAAACAGTTCCTGTATACCCTCGAAACAGGAAAAGGGCCCCCTGGACTGACAACAAAATTCAAAAGTGCCGAAATGACCTTCATAAGGCGCAGAAAGAGTCCCGACTCAAACAGACTACAGCGGCCAAGAATGCAGTTAAGGCTGCATCTAGGTCCCTGAACAGGCAGTACTCTGTTAATCTACAGGAGCTAATAAACCAACAGGTTGATGCCATCAATGATGCTGACGACAGCAGGCAATCATCCCAGGCATGGAAATCGATCAATCTGCTTACTGGGCGGAAAAGCCAACCAACCACCAAGGTTAAGGCTGAATCACCAGCCGATCGCCTCAATGGTTGGAAAGCCCACTTTGAAAAGCTCCTCAATAATGACAGGGTATTGCCTGATAACTTTATAGAAGTAAAGGTGTCTGAGTCTGTACTCCCAGATATTCCCATTGGCGATATCTCCTTTGCAGAAGTGAAGGCTGCTGCAAAGAGCATTAAGACCAATCGTGCCAGTGGAGTAGATGGTGTTCCCCCTGAGGTCTTTAAAATACCTGAGTGTTTAAAGCTCATCTATCCATCATAGTAGACATGTACCGTACAACAAGAGTCCCACAAGAAATGAAAACAAATAAGTTGGTGCCAGTTCCCAAGAAGGGCAACCTAACACTCTATGGTTCTTTTCGGGGAATCTCATTGATCTCGATTGCTGCAAAGCTATACAATAGGATTCTATTGAATCGCATCAGGGATCCCATTGAGAGACTGCTCCGTGGAAATCAGAATGGGTTCCGTAAAGGTCGTGGGACCATGGAGCCCATTTTGGCACTTAGAAGGATAATTGAAGAATTATCAAAAAAGAAAGACAGGCATCTGGCTGTTATCTTTGTTGACTTCTTCAAGGCCTTTGATTCAGTCTCTCGCTCACGTATGTTCAGCATACTTTCATTATATGGGATTCCTGATGAAATTATTGCAGCAATCAGATCAGTATACGATGGTTCGACAACATTTGTGTCTACTGTTGACGGTGACACAGAACCATTTGAAGTGTTATGGGGCGTCCTCCAAGGAGACACACTTGCACCATTCTTGTTCATTATTGTGGTTGACTATGTTCTACGCATGTCCTTAGATCATCATGATGATGATGGGGTGATGATAACTCCACCTACTGGCTCCAGAAGTCGAGGAAATCCTGCCAAGTACCTAACTGATCTAGACTTTGCTGATGACTTAGGAGTACTCTCAGAATCATTAGAGGGAGCCCAACGGCTCCTCGGCTCATTAGAACATGCTGCTTCTAGTGTTGGTCTTTTTATTAACTCCAGAAAGACCAAAATTCTGACACTTAACGTTGAAAGTCCTCAGCAAGTCTCTGATCGGATGAGCATAAGCTCAAAGGATGGTATGCTTGAGCATGTGGACGACTTCTGTTACCTGGGATCATGGATCCGGAAGTCAGGTGAGGACCTTCGAATACGTAAGGGAAAGGCATGGGCAGCCTTGAATAGGCTTTCCAGGATTTGGAAGTCACCGAGAATTAATCGGAAACTTAAGGTCCGATTATTTAGAGCAGCAGTAGTTCCAGTACTCCTCTACGGGAGTCCATGCTGGGCTCTAACTGCTGAGGACACCAAATCTCTGGATGGCACATTCACAAGAATGCTACGCCGGGTTCATTGTGTCAAGTACAATGCACACATCTCCAACCAGACACTATATAACATTGGAGGTGTCTCATTGGTTCCCCCAAGCTTGACACTAGAACAAAATCGCCTCCGCTTTGCAGGACATTGCTTTCGCCGTGAGGACCAGCCAGTGCATAATCTTGTACTTTGGCAGCCTCATGGAGTGAATAAGCATGGTGGACAGCCCATGACTTTCTTGAGACGCATCTTAAAGGACACTGGCCTTAAAGATGCGGATGATCTAGCAAATTTCATGGGTGATAGGGAGTTGTGGCGGTGCAATTTTGTTGACAAGCCGGCACAGCATTCTTAAAAATGCAGCTGCAATGCAGCATGCCGATCCTAGTAGTATCTTCTACTACTTCTTGCTACTACTTACTATCTCTTCTAACTATTACTTTCTACCTTCTACTTATTTATTATTTAATTATTTTATTATTTATTTTAATTAAATAATTATTTGTGTGTGGAAAGGGCGTCTCTCCCTCATTCCCACCCCCCTCAGTCCAAAACATTGGACGACTAAACTCTAAGGTGTCCCTTCTTCCAGTAGGCACTCTCCCACGGCACTCTCCCACGGCCCTCCTATACGTCCTCCTACTCTTCGCCACACTTTCTTGCCAATTCCAACTGACCAGGAATTGGTTATCCCTCTTCCGCCACCCTAAAATCGGGTCTCTCCGCCGCCTTCTTAACTTCCTCGTTTCTTGGCATCAAAAGGCCACCTCCCACCTTGTTGTCTCCCGGCGGCAGAATGAAAAGAAAGTGAAAGAACAGGCAAAACAGAAGGTACAATAGTAATCCCATCCCTTTCCATCCTGTCTTCTTACTCGAGCTCCCCCTTGTTGGTATGCCTCTCAACCGGACCGGCGTCTCTTCCGGACACTCCTCTAGACACTCCTTCCGACACTCCTCAGGGCACTCCCCCGGAGTGTTGTCCTCCGGACACCTCGCCGTCCGCCCCGCTCCATCTCCATACCGATGCTTGCTGGGAAACCTACTTTCCTCTGCCCACTTTCTTACTGTCACCTCCCTATCTGGCTCTACTATCTCCTGTTTCTCATTCTGGACACTTCTCTAGACACTCCTCCCGACACTCCTCCGGAGTGTTGTCCTCCGGACATCTTGCCATCCCCATACCGATACTTGCTGGGAAATCCATTCTCCTCCGCCCACTCTCTTACTTTTACTTCCCCGTCTGGTTTATCTACCGTTTCTGGTCTCTCCTCTGTGTCCTCTGCGTCTACGGTGCCTGGTAACATGCACCCTGATGTCTCCATCACTCTGGATGGAATCTTGGTTTTAACTGGGCCGCTAAGCGTCCATCTGAACGGCGTGAGGATCGCCGTCGGATCCCGCTGTCTGTCTTTGCCGAAGATCGTCTTCATTCTCTCGTGGGCCGTCGGGCAGTCTATTCCTACTATAATGGACACCTTCCTAACGTCCACCTTTGGTATTGAGCGATACCGTTCAGGAATCTATATTGTTCAACCTCAATGTTAGTTGGTCGCCTGGCGTTGATATTTATTGATTATATCACCTGGATGGGGTTGATGGTCGCCCCATAGTCGCATCCCGGTGCAATCGCTGATATCCTGCACCGTACCGTCCTCGTCTCCAGGACCTCATCCTTACTTGAGACGGAAGTTACCGCCATTCTATTCGGCCTCGTCTTTAGCCCTATTACTTCGGCCACCCAGTTCTCCACCAGCGTGAAGGCTGCTCTGCTGTCGACCAGCATTAGTGTCGTTACTGATCGACCACCCTCTCCTGATATCTACACTGGTACTACCCCGAGTAGTACTTCTCTCTTCTTTCTTGCCACTGTCGTGCTTGTAGCCATTGTTTGGCCTCCAGTCTCAAACTCTCTAACTGCTGTTTCTCTACACTCTCCGGATCTGTGTCCCTCTACCACACATCGATGACATAGTCCGTTTGCATCTGTGTAGGCTACACGACAGTGCTTACAACTCATGGTCTTATGGGTTCTGTCCCGATGTAATTGACATTCGAATCCTAGATTATAGCGTTTCCTGTATAGTCCTTCACGTATCGCGCGTAGGTTTATATCTACCGATTTAGTGTTTTGGTTGTCTGTACTCGGCCTACTGGGTATGTTGGGATTGTGTTTATTTGTGGTGTTATTTTATTTCTGTCCCTGCCACGGTGTGGCCCTACTCCCAGCTAACTGTGGGCTTGCAGCCCCCTGTGTGGCCGCTTGTGGTAGCGACTGTCTTACTCTTGGGAATGGATCTGCAGGTGTTGATTTTATTAGAGTTGGATATATCATTGGGGGTAATGGCCCCCTCCATATTTCGGTATCGCACGACTTGTTCTCGTCCAGGGGGTTCGATGTTCTTATTGCTGTTCGAGTATATTGTTGATATTGTAATGGGGGAATGTCAGTAGTATAAGAAACTAGTACACGGCATCAAGGTCACCCGTAGCCCATCATTACCATCCATTTCTGGTACTGCAGCCAATCAGAAGCCACCATTTCAACCTTTTGCTGTGGTCGTTATTATTTCAACCAATCAGATGTCAGCATTTAATCCGTAACCATGGTAACTTCTCAAGTTCCCGCTTATTCCGCTAGAGGCATTATTAGTCACCCAACGCTAGTACTGCATCCAATCACCAACCTTTATTTTACAGACGCTAGAGGTGTCTACACTTAGCATCAGGTAACGTCTACTAATTTTCAAATCGCAATTTTTCACCAACCATTGCATATTCATCTTCACATAGCCTAACCTCACAATGCATGGCTAGCCCCCAACCCATCGCTACTCAATCCACGGCTGTTACCCACCCAACCACTCACCAACCAACCAATCAACAGCGATGCTTGCCTAACCCTACGGTTATTCACCTTTTCGCCACGTTACCACCACTGCCACGTTACCACCACCACTGTATACTGTATATGGTGACGACGTGGCCACCAACTACTCGCATCGTGCATATATTATATTATATCAATTTCCAACTCCACGACAGCCGTTACCAAACCAACAAACCAACCACTCAGTATGATACATGAGATTCCGTCACGTTCCAGCTACGCGTATACGAGCATTAGTGATTATTATTATTACGCAATAATTTTTGATTATACAGTAGTTCCCTACCGGCTAATCAACCAATCAATAAACCGAATTTAGGCTATTTTTCAGTTGAAGACCTGTATTATTTTAGAAAATATCTTATATATAATCTCTCGCTTTAATCGCAATTAATCATTTGTAATGGTTTTAGTTTAAAAAGTTTTTACTTTGTTTGTTTGATTTACAATAAAATAAATTAATTAAATAATGTCTTCTGATTCCGATATGGTTATGCCAATAGTAAGGCATTCATTTTTTGCAGAAGATGGTCAAGCCTATATTGTTATTGATTATACAATTTACCGTCAGGGAGATGATAAATATAAAATTGAGTTTTCTGAAAAAGCCAGGAAAGTTTTAAGCTCAATTGATATTGATGCTTCTGATAATAGTATTCATCTTTTAGATTACAACCTGAAAGCTGAGCATGGAGGAAAATTAACCAACATCTTACTATTATCCATGATAGAGGGATTTATTGTTATTACACAATACAACGAAGCTGGTGAAAAGTTTGAAATACGGCTAAATCGGCATAGCCCCTACGAAATTATGTCTTTCTTTATTGTAATGATTTCAAAAGAATCCTTTGTCGAACCTGAAGAATCAACGAATAATGTTGAATATGTTGATAAATATCATTGATTCTTGACTTTTCCCCCTATATTATAAATATTTTATGATTATATATAAAATTTTGATATTTTTAAATAATCGAAAATTGTAGTAGTATTTGTATATACAGTATAACAGTTTTGTTTGTTGTTGTTGTTGTTGTTGTGTATTGTGGTAATTATTTTCAATTTACTTTAAAATTTGGAAAATGGATATGTTAAATGAAAAATGTCCAGTTTGCTATTCTAATTTATTGCAACAACATCGAGATTATTATAAATGTGAAAATAAACATGCAACTTGCGTATAATGTATTGTACAATATTCCGAAATGAATAATTATTGTTCTAAAATTTGTCCTATTTGTCGCGCACCCATATCTAAGTTTAATATAAAGTTGGCAAGATACCAACCCTTTTATTGGAAAGAGCTTCGAAATATAACTTATATTTCTGCGGAAAGTAATGATCCCGGAGATTTATTTACAATATTGGAGAATATTTTTTATAGAAATGTAGTTCGAAGGTGTTGCTACTATATTCCTTATTTTTTTAGCAGCGAACATAAAAAAATCATTAGCGCGAAATTCTCGGGAAGTGATTTCCAAACCGCCGATGTTACCTATCATTATTTCGCGTATAAAGATGCTCACCATGCATGAAATTACATCAGTCTATACTATAATTGGAAATAGCACCTTTTGTTGCAGCGAGCGTCACATACTGTAGCGGCGTCATATGTTAATTAAATATACAGTACTCTAATATTATTGTAGTTCCATCAATTATTGTTATATACATAGTAATGGTGATGGTTTATTGATATTGATATTTATATTATATTATATTATATTGTATTGTTGATATATCTTAATAATAATAATAAATGGCTGACTTTAATTCAGGTCCATATAATTTAAACTTTCAAATGGGAACAAGTATGATAATTTCTGGCCCATCTGGTTCTGGAAAATCAACTTTTGTGGGGAATTTAATTAAACACAAGAATGGCTGCTTCAACGAAGCGCCCTTGCGAGTATTGTATTGTTACGGGAGCAATCCACCAACTATTCCCGGTATTACACACCTTTACAAAGGCTTGCCTGAAAATATAGGTAGATTAGTCAATAGTCGAGATTTATTAATTATAGATGATTTGTTAACAGAAACTGAGTCCAGTACAGCATTAACTGTATTGTTTACTAAGGTAGCTCATCATTCCAATATATTTATTTGTTTTATAATGCAAAACATGTTTTACGGTGGGAAGCATAACCGCACAAGATCAATTAATAGCCATACTTTAGTATTAATGAAAAATCCGAGAGACAGTCTATCGGTTTTAAATTTCGCGAAGCAAATGTTACCAGGGCAGACCAAATTTTTAGTTGATTCCTATCAAGATGCAACAATTGAGCCATTTTCACATTTCTTAATTGATTTACGACAGGAAACACCCGAACATTTAAGATTTAGATCGGATATATTTCGTAATCATAATTGTTACATTAAAAATTACATTGACTATAAACGTAGCGAAAATAATAATAATAATAATAATAATAATTAATATTTTGTAACAATTTTCAATAATGTTGCAACAATGAATAGACTTGTGCAGAAATATCGAAACGAACTGGAATTTCTACGCAGCGCTACCCTTCAACAAAGAACTTATTTTATTAACCATACCGCCAGTAACGAATTAATACGGCTCATTGTAAATACCGCATTAAATGTTCTAAAAGGTAACGTACAATTGACCCCACATTCATTTAGAAATATTCGGCGATATAAGAAGGTATTGAAATCCCTCAACCGTAAGACAAAAAATATATCAAGTTACAGAAAAAAGTTAAGCAATCAATCTGGAGGCATACTACCGTTTCTAATACCCTTACTCGGCATTGGTGCGAAACTCGCCGCGAGTGCCGGTGCCGCCGCCGCTGGAGCGGCTATTGCGAAAAAAATTAACCGTGGACGGTAATAATAATAATGGTTAAAACAGGAGTAACATTTAGAAAATTATATTTAGTATCGAGTAAACCGTTAGCTACTGATTTAAAACCTCAAGATATACCTAGAGTAAATACTACAAAAAGAAAACCATTCAAAACATCAACTTCAAAGAAAATAATCAAAAAATGTCAGTTGTTCTTACGGTGATGCCCTTTATAAGAGATTTGAATATACATATTACTTGCGGTTGTCGAAAAGATGCCACGCAAGATGAAACCGATTTTAAGCCGAAGCTTAGACAAAAAACTGTCAAGAATTTATTTAGATCCTTCATCCCCTGCGGGATTTGCAAGTGTCGCAAAATTAGCAAAAGCTGCAAACATCAAACCAGCATAAGCCCAGAAATGGTTGAGCGGGCAAAAGACATACACCCTTCACGCTCCACGTAGACAACATTATCCAACATCTAAAATATATACGGGAGGTTTAAAAGATATATATATGATAGATTTGGTGGATATGCAGCAATATAAATCGCAAAATAATAATTATAACTATATATTAACGTGCATTGACGCCTTCAGTCGGCTTGCTTTTGGCTATGGTATGAAAACAAAAACAGGTATTGAAATTATTAGTATATTGCAAAAAATATTCCAAAAGGGTAAACCAAACAGAATCGCCACGGATCAAGGTTCTGAATTTCTAAATAAATCTGTAAGGAAATATTTAGATACGTTAGGTATACAGTATTACGTAATGTACTCTGTGAATAAGGCGGCTATTGTTGAGAGATTCAATCGCACATTAAAAACAAAGATGTTCAAAATTTTCACGCAAAGGGGAAATAATGTTTGGATAAAAATTTTACCTAAGCTTATCTCAGCTTATAATAGGTCATATCATAGAACAATACAAATGACTCCCATTGAAGTTAATAAATTTAATGAAACTGAATTAATGAATAGATTATATGGGAAATATAGACAGATTAATCACAAGAAAATAAAATTTAAAGTTGGAGATACAGTACGATTATCTATCGCCCGTACTGCTTTTGCTAAAGACTATCGAGAACAATGGACACGTGAATTATTTATTATTCATCGTGTCAGGTTGGATAGAGTACCCGCGGTAATGTTCGATATTAAGGACAGCGCTGGAGCTATAATAAATGGCTCATTTTATTCATACGAACTCCAAAAGGTCCACCCGAATAGTAATATTTATCTTCCGATTGACAAAAATATTGGCAAACTTAAAGAACGTATGCGCAATGGGAAGAAAGAATATTTAGTCCGATTCATCGGATCCAAGAAACAGTCCTGGGTCCAGCATATTCAATAAGCTTAGGTTTATACTGTATATTAATTCATTTTGGTCGCATATGACCGTAATTAATCAATATTAACTCGAATGATATTACTATACTATATAGTTCAGCCGCTTTAAATAAAGCCAGTAAAATATTGATCCCTCGCATATACTGTAGAAGATGTGACAATGAACGTGGTCACAGATGTCTATAATTTAACATTATACTGTATGTACAAAGGAGTCAAGTAGAGAGAGCGAGCTTAAATAATAATAATAATGGCCACAGATACATATATCACTCTACTTTCAGATAGCTCATTAAGCACTTACCCCAATAATAATCCTAGTGAGTTTACTGTTGATTTAGCTGAAGAATTATATATTGGTCCAAACGCCAAAATTGGGCTTGCCGAGCTTCAAAATCAAGCAACATACAGTAATATTACGCTGCAAACTCAAATCTCGCTGTCAATCGGGGTAGATGCAAAAGATGCCAAATTATTCAGTTTATTTCCTGGTATGCATAACTCTATTCAAGTCATTATTGATGATATAAATAAACTGTTTAATTCTGAAGCGAAATATAGAGATTTCGAATTCATTTTTAATACAAATAATTCTAGAATTAAATTTAAATTTCCTAAAAAGTTGAAAAAAATACAATTAAGTCTACGTGGTGATTTAATACAAATTCTAGGCTTAAAACCGTTATTGGATCAGAATCATCCGGATATTCCGAATTGGGATATATACAGTACCACTACAGTAGATGAATTAAGCAATATAGAACAGCCGATATTAATTTTAAATTATAGTGGACCAAAAATTTCGGAAATTGGCATTTTAGATTTTCCAGCTCCCACGAATATAACTCGTAATAAAGATACAATTTTCATATACACAGATATTATTGAGAGCTCATTTGTTGGCGATGCTTTAGCGCCGCTCTTAAGAACCTGCCCTTTAACGCAATTAAATCGAAAATATATTAATCACGAATACGAGAGCATTTGCTATTACCCATTGTTGAATAAAAAACTAAAACAATATTAATTACTTTACGTGACGGCCAAGGCCAATTACTTAACTTTAGCGGAGGTCGCACTGTTATAACACTTAAGTTAATACGGGGTGGCGGTGATGGATGAATTCTACGTTAGACTACCGAGTAACTCCTGTCCAGTTGATTTTCCCCGCAATAGTGCCAGTAATTATCAGATCAATTTCCATGGAGCCTTACCTATAAACCCAAACGAAAACTGGGTGGTAGGTATAAAAAGTATATTTTACTTAGCAACGTTGCCGTCCATGTATAACAATGTAGAGAATGTTATTTTATTAAAAAAAGGGAAAAAATTTTTTGAGGATACACTTCCATCCGGTTTGTTCTACGGTATCAATGACATTATAGATTATTTTAACACAGGTACGCTGAAAGATAAATTACAAATTGTTGAAAATACTCAGCAAAATAGGATGCAATTTATTTTAGGGAAAGCGGTGCGAGAGTTATTTATAGGACAACAATTAGCCTATTATTTTGGAATTACTGAAAATAATCTCGGCGCGAATTTAAATCCAAATTTTAAAATTATTTTGAAGACGAAAAATAATATAAAGGGTTATTTAATAAAGGTTATCGGAAATGAAGAAAAAACTTACCAGATGGTATTTTTATGCCCTCAACCATCCAATTCTATTCCAGAACCTAAATCGAACATGTACGTGACTACTAATATAATTGAAAATCAATATATTAACGATTTTGGCTTAGCTTTACTTCGTCGCGTGGCGATACCTGATGATGTGAAATATGGTAGCGTAATAAATAAAGAATTTGTCAAGGATACAATTCATTATATCCCTGTAAAAAAATCATATAAGATAACATACATTCATATTGAAATAACAGACAAAGAAGGAAAAGATTTGAATTTTGAATACGGGACAACTTGTATTACCTTACACTTTAAAAAAATAAATTAAAATGGATTCTGATTTATTTCAAAGATACAGTAAACCTCAATATGGGGGTGGTGCAGACTCTAATCTTGCTGTTTTTAAAGGCGGAAGAAGTACCAGAGGCTCGACGCAAGTCCCTGTTTTTCGTGGTGGTTCATATATTGACCCTTACGGTCAACAAATTGGTGCATTTGGTCCAAACTTAAAACAACGTCGATTTCAACGTTATCCTAGAGGTATGAGGGCAAATCAACACGGGGAAGGTATATTTACAGACGCTTTATCAACATTGAAAAAATTTGGTAAGCCATTAGCTAAAAAAGTTTTACAAAAAGCTTTACCATTTACCACAAAATTTATGAGACAACACGTAATACCAAAAGGTAAGCGGGTCTTACATCAGCAGGCTAATACGGTTATTAATAAAGCATTAAATAAAATGAAACCATCAACAAGGTTGGTTGTAGAAAAAGTTTATAGAGATTTAAAGCAACCGACTAGACAACCAATGTCTATGAACATACCTCATCGACGTAGTAAAAAGAGAAATCTAAAAGGCAAACTGAAACACTGCGAAAAAAGTATTTTTTAATAATGTCAATTATTAAGGAATTAGATTTATTTTCTACACAGCCAATACAGACTGAATTTAAAGCAAAGCATTATGAAACAATTTACCCCGTATCTAATCTCCGAACTGAATCTAGGGAGGTCACCTTCCTTGTACCCAGATCCAATGAATTCTATACGAAACTGCAAGATGCGTTATTAATTACAAAATGTACGGTACGATGGGATAGACGACTTGAAAACTCCCATATATATATGCTGAATTACCCCGTTGAAACTATGTGGAGTGATATTAAAATAGACCTTAATGAGAAGCAGGTTGAAAATAGCAATAACCATTATTTCTACAAGTCGTACTTATCCAATTTACTATTTACAACTTACGAGGATAAAAATGGGTTACTGGGGGCTGGCGGTTTTCAACAGCCTTTATCCGAACACGGAAATGAAATTAATGCCGGCGCGCATCCTATTGGCGAAGCCTTTAGTAAACAATTGCAATTTGTAAGCGGGTTGACGATTGATTTTGATACTGAAACTAAAATAATACAACCTGGGTATGATTTAAGAATGCATTTTAGAAAAGTATCAAATTCGTTTATTTTTAAAATCACTCCAAACGCAAACGCCGTGACAAATCTTCGGTTAGAATTAGATGAAGTAAAGATCCTAATCCCTAGAATGGAGGTTAATCCAGTAATAGAAAGCAGCCATCTAAAAGGTTTAGAGGGCTACGATATTGAATATCAATTTCAAAAGAAAGAGGTTACTACATTTACTATTCCCGCGCAAACCACAAATTACACCCAAACAAACATATTTGATGGTAAAAAACCCAAATTAGTTATTATCGGCTTCATAACAAATAACGCTTATTCTGGAGAATTAATTAGTAACCCTTTGAAATTTGAACATTTTAATCTTAGACGCGCAGAACTGATTGTAGACGGTCTTCCAGTAGGGGGTGTAATATACGAGCCTAATTTTACAGACGGAACTTATATTTTTGAGTATACACAATTAATGAAGAACATTAATACATATATTAACGGTTATGGGGGAAATAATATAGACCATGAAACCTACTTAGGTAATTGCCCCCTCCTATCCTGGGACCTAACCGCCGATGGTTATGTTAGAGATCCGCAGCCCTCGATATATACTAACGGACAATTAAAATTAAGATTTGCCAAACCGTTGGTTGAGACCGTAAATGTAATCGTTTTTAATATTTATGATCAATCATTAAGTTTAAATAGCAGGAAAGAAATACATATCGATTAAGTATGTTATCTACAGAGGACCTTGATATGTTTCCAGTGGGTGGTCACTATTTGGGGGCGTTTCCAGCTAACAAATTACCTAAATTAGATAATAATAATAAGCGGAGAGATTATGGCTTAATAGTAAATACCGATAAAGAGCATCTGCCTGGGATTCATTGGATCGCTATATATATACGAGATAATGAAGCTGAAGTATTTGACTCGTTTGGACCAAAATATCCAAACAGATGTATCGAAAAATGGCTTGAGAAAAATTCCGCGAGGTGGCGTACTACCTGCAAACAATTTCAAGACCCTAGGAGGACTACATGCGGTCTATACTGTCTCTATTATTTGGTAAATCGAATTGACACAAACTATCCAATGAGAGCGTTTACAAATAATGTGGAAATAAATGAAATTATATTATATAAATGGCTTGTTAATTATTATAAATTAAACCAACAAGCGTTGTAATTAATCATTTAGCTTTTGTCTATCAGATAAAATGGATAATATTATTTTTGTTGATTTTCAATACTATAAGATAGACAATAAGGAGTATCCGGTAGTATTTAAAGAATTTGCTATATTCGATTCTAATTACACCAAAACTAATGTAAAGACGTTTTTAATTAAAGGTCCACCTAATATTAAATTATCGGCATTAGATGCAGCCCACGTAAACAATTTACGTGATATGACTTCTCATTTGCCCTGGAACTACGGGGACATTTCGCAAGACGACTTTAAAAAATATATGAAGAGACATTTAAAATATAAAAAAAATATATATGTATTTGGGTTGATGAAGCGGACAATATTAAACACCCAACTCGATGTTCTCGCGCCAAATTCGATGGAGAAATTGGGAATATATAAGCAATATCACGAGTATTTAACCCCTTGTCGCTTCCACGATCAATTTACTACAGTAGAAAAAAAATGTGCGTTCCACTTAAACACAAGGGATAACTGTCTGCGATACTGCTCTGCAAAACGCGTCGGCGCGTATGTGATGTTACACTTTTTCATGAGAAAGCATTTAACTGCGACTGATGATGATGATAAACAGAAAGAAATAACTGCGGTGGAAGATGTACAGTAGGTTTACTCTAAGCTTGTAATGTGATGGGATATAATATGGAAAGGCAGGCTAGCTAATTAGCAGAGCTGGTAGACGCTAGTGCTATCCACCGTATTCCGCATGACAGCCTTACAGCATGATGTGGGGGAGGCACACAGACTCAGTCAATCGTCAATGAGACGGGGGGGGGGGGGGGGGGGGGGGGGTGAGAACTGAACGCAAATCCCATCTTGGCGAATTAATGTAAATTTTTGTATTATTGTATTTTTATATTTTAGAAACTGTGATTTTTTATATTTTATAGAATTAAATCCCATTTTCTGGGAGCGGTGTAAAAGCTTTTGCGGATATAACAAGCCATTTTTCTCCGCAATATACCGAGTAGGGTTATAGCGCACATAACAAGCCATTTTTACCCGCTATGTCTGCATGTGTGCTTTAGCGGACATAACAAGCCATTTTCTCTGCAATGCGCTTAATACTCTAAAAGACCGGAACTCAGATGACGCAATCTGTCAGCTGATTTACTGCCAACATGGAACTTTTCTTTGTTCTTTGTGCAGCTCAGCCAATCAGAGCGATTTTCATTTTATGTGGGACAAGAGCCTATGTAAACCGTGATAGGCATGTCAGTGTTAGTGTTTACCTTTTCTGAGCCTCGGAACATCGGCTTAGAAATTCTTCTGTACTTCTGTAGAAGTTTCAGACTTTGACCTAAACATCAGATGGCTTTGATTACAAGAACGTAAAACTATTAACGCAACGCAACGCAACGCAGCATACCGCAACACACCGCATCACACCGCAAGTCAACATTGCTGCACATGGAACACTGCATAAGCAACTCATACTGACTGTTCACCGCATTACTTTACTTCTGTTATTAATTATTGTTAATTGGTGTATATTGCTGATATATTTGGAGAATACCGATGAATAATCATAAAACCCCAATCTTCTTGATTACTGAAGGTTAGAACAACAGGTTTACCGGTAGCAACTGCGACTTACATTATAGTGGTTTTTGTGTAAATTAAATGCTATTTCATAATCCCTACATGTGTCAGTTGCAATCCTCCTTATATATGATCAAATTCAGTGATGGTCGGCAGATCAGTGTGAAGTAGTGTGAAGCCGTGTGAAGTGGTGTGAAGGTTAATAAAGCATCTCCTAAAGAATGCACTTTTTACGAAACTCAGAAGCCATCCAGTTGTGATTAGTATAAGTCATAACTCTGTTTTATACTTAAAGCGCCACGTCCTAAAGGAACTGTTAATATTTCCCCGAAAGTAAATATATTGTCAGAGATTATATAGTAACGATTAATCGAATAATACAGTAGGTCTACACCGCAGTCACTATCAAAGCATCCGAATCCAGTCTCCCTTAACTGTGGGTGAATGGTCGCGCACAGGCTAGCTTCGGCTGATGTAACTTCAGTACATTAAATAATTGATATACAAAAAGACAATTAAAATTGGCAGGTTAAACTGCTAAAGGTCTAAAAGCGCGAACAGTTCCTAAAATTGTATTTTTGGCGCACAGCGTGTCACTACTTCTACCTTCAATCTCAGGTCTTATACTTAGGTACCCTACTCTACTTACTTCTCTACTTACGCTACCCTACTTAGGTAGCTAACCTTCAGGTGGTGGGCGAAGAAATACGAATCTAGATATGTGGGTGGTCTCTTCTACATTCCGCCGATGTTCCCGTCTATCGCTGTGGTCCAATGTTTAGCCTGCCATCTGTCCCTCTAGTTGTGTTCACCGTGGTGAAGCATATTAAAAGGCAGATATAATAATAGTTCTAACTTTATTACAAGTAATACATTTTAAAGAAACAAAATTACAAAATAAATTGCAAGATCTTAATAAAGAAGCAAACTTAAAATAAAAATTGTTGTTTTAAATTGCACACATATATATAATTAACAAACGCACCTTTTATAGCAAATCAGTGCTTCCAAACAATCTAGATGGTTCTATATGTTCTACTACGTTTTTAATGATAATCATTGGTCCAGCGAATTTGTAACTTACACGACATTGGTTACTGGCAAATAACTGCAATCAGATTGGTCAAACTACTTGGAACAGATACAAACTAATCATAGCGGTTAATTTAAATAGGTTGAAATTATCACAAAAAATAATTTGCACCTGCTAGGATTTGAACTCGGAATCTATTAAACGACTGACCAACGCATAACTGACTGTGCTAGGGCTGGGGTAAGATAGCCTGATCGGAGGAGGGATCTCGTGTATGTCTGTCTGATTGTCTGACGGTCTGTCGTCAGTCGGTCTAATCTTTGGTCTCAAATAAATGAGGCAATTTCTGGCGTCGCACAATTTCCTGGTCCGCCACTAGGTACCTGGTACCTGGTACCAAAATGGCACAAAAAGAGGTATACCGTTATACAAATATACATACCATTATATTGAAATCATATTAGCTATTATAATAAATTGAGCTATTATAAAATCGTAGGTCTTTTCTAAAATACAGAATATTATTATATTGTAATATAATAAAAACTATTTACATTACGGTAAAATTGTACATCGGTAAAATTGTAATATAATAAATGATAAACGGTACTTTAGGCCTAAAGTTATGGGATAAAAAACTGAGAAGTTATGGGTTCAAACACTGTAAAGTTATGTTATCAAACGCTGTAAAGTTACGTACAGATTCCTACTCCCACT
Organism: Nemertoderma westbladi; assembly: GCA_032718475.1. Lineage (NCBI taxonomy): Eukaryota > Metazoa > Xenacoelomorpha > Nemertodermatida > Nemertodermatidae > Nemertoderma > Nemertoderma westbladi. The sequence continues at coordinate 46,580 of JAUCBJ010008684.1, forward strand.
CGGGCTGTTAGCAAGTGCTATGAACTTGTCACGGTAAAATTTCAAACCTTTAAAATGGTGAGACTTCGACATTGTTTAAAGACCAATAAGTAGCTATTAAATGACAGTGGAATACCACAAAAGACCAGATAACTGAATATAATATCATTATATATATTATATATATATAATATAATATCATTTGTGTTACATTGATGACTCACTGCTGAGTCTGCTGTGATAAGTCAAATGTATACAGAGTAAAGCAGGCCTTGACCAATAAGGCCAATAACCAATCCTTGACCTGGTGGCATCTACTACTAGCACAAGTAAACCACATAATGGAGTCTACAGATGTGCTTGGCTTACCCAGATAGAGAGAGAGACTGGCTGGCTATGTACAATGCAAGGCAGCTATCCACTGCGCCAAGATGCCATGAAGCAAGTTCTTTTGCTATTAGGAGTCCTAATAGCAAAATAACTTGCTTCATGGCATCTTGATCTCTAATTTAGGACATAGCGGCCCGGGTACACTTTTCCACTGCCCCCCCCCCCCCTGTTTGTGTATCTGTGTTACGCATTGCTTATTTTTTAAAATTACTGTATTTACCTTACAGAGCTTATTTTACAAATTTAAGTTTGTATGACAAAGTGAAAAATTACAAACCGAAACTATAAAATTAAAATGTAACTAAACCTGCAATTTATATATGGTTATTTTATGTAGAAATCAAAACAGGAATATCCAATTAATAAGTTAAAATTAGGTTAACTAATTAATTAAATAATTAAAGTAGTAAAATGTATTACCGGTAGCAGCAAATATATACAATTATAAGAAATATTATTAATAACACAGTTGTTACAGTTACAATACTAAATACTACTGATTAATACGCACATAAACGCAAGCCATGAAAAATAATCTACTATTGTAGCATTGTGATACCATTATTAGAGGGAAGCCCTGCTATTGTATACGCTCACTGGGATATCCCAGCCGTCGAGTCAGACAACCAATGGAATCAACTCCACCTTCAACATACAATGTGTCTCCTTTTCTGTGCAACTAATGAACTGCATATAAGCCATGTTAAATAAATACATGTTCTGGAAGGAATATTTACGATATTGGCTGCCACTCCAGTTGACTACTAAGGGCCCTCCTATTTTGTTTCACTGGCATTCTAAACATTATACAGTTGCAAATTGCAATACATGTTAGGGTTAGCATTGGATGGAAACCCTGTCCAGGCCCGCACAACTGGGGCTACCCAAATACCCAGCCTGGTACTCCAGTTGCCACACAACCAAACAATGATAATTTACACTACACCGCGCAACTCATTATTTTGCTGTTTGTTTGATTTAAAACTCATTATTTACCAGTTTGTTTGATTTAACCAAGAATACAAATAAAAAATGTAAAATGGAGTATTCACATATTTTTTGTAAATTTTTTCCGTAACGTAATATTTAGTTACATTTGAATAAATTATTTAATTCATACTACTGTACATTCCATTCTCGGCATCCAGAAAATTTTCAATAACAAACAGCTCATGAATTCTGAATTAGCCAATCACAGGCCGCGCTTACTAAAATGGATTCAAGAAGGAATTCCCAGCTAGCACGTGGAACAACCAATCAAACGTGTCTCTGCCTGGGACGTACCTTAGCCCTCTGCCTAGGACGGACCTTAGCTTAGCCTAGGACGCACCTAGGACGCACCTCGAGGCCAACTGTTTTTGGGCTGAGCTATGTACAAATATTTATACCAAATACAACGAGAGAAAGCCGCCCCAATATTAGATTATTACAACAACATATCCATTGGGTAAGAAAGTGGAGGAGAGCCAGCCCTCTCTTAATTTTTTACTTTATATTACGCGATCAATTTTCACTCATCTCGTCATGAACCCAACATGTATGTAACCTTTTGTTAAATTTGTTGGCTATGCGTTTGCGGTTGTTTGGGCGGAGTGTGGTAGGCCTACACTTTTCACACTTAAATATTTTGGTTGTGAAATGTTACAGGGCATAGCGATCTGAGATATTTCATTTATATTTTATTATGAGAGGAAGAAGAACATACAACGTTATTTACTATATATGTAACAAAATAATTGTTTTCGGGTTTAACTTGGAAGCCTCCCCAAATAGTTGATATACAATTATATTTAAAATTATTTCCATGGTCATGGTCATTCACCCGTCTTTAGTTAGAAATTTGTTTGCATGAAAGACAGTTTAGTTTAGTTTTTACTGATTTATTATCTCTTATCTGACTGGGGTAATAATAAAGGATAGGATAAATGGAAGCAAAGTGTGACAGTAACAAATATTTCCCCGTCACCCTAGCATGTCTTAAGTATATGATATATCAAAGGGGGAAGTTTGGATTCACTGCATAAATGCAGTTCACCAAACTTCCCCCGAATGCACACTGTAACTTCCCCCTTCCCCCAAATATCCACTGTTGAATTAATTTGAAGCGATATAATAAGTACAAAATTGTGCGAGTTTTTAATTGTGTGGTCCAATTGTTATTTGATTTCTATTTATTATTTAAAGTGCATTTAATATCACACTGGTTTTTAGAATATTATACTATACAACCTTATGTTTTATTAATTTACCCATTCGAAGCCTCATAAGGGCCGGTTATTTGTACGCATATCCCCTAATGCGCTCAGTAAGGTTCAAACAACATATTAATATGAAAATAAAGTATCTGCAAAGAAAATAACCCAATACTATATAATTTGACCTTATTAAAAAATTTGCACTTTTGCACACTTATTTGTACAAATGCACTTTAGCAGATCGTAATGGTGCCTTTTAACAAACTTATGTTTATCCTCTACCGATCTACGATGGTGTATGTATGATCAAGTGTCAGTCGCTAAAAGTGTCAAAAATCCAATTTAATAAATCTGGATTTGCGATTTTGGACCATATTCATGGACATTTTAAGTCACTTTATAGACATAAAAAGTTAAACAAATGTTACGATTATAGTTAGAAATCATTCCAAACTACATTTTAATCCAAAAAATAACATTCTACGATGAATAGAACTGGAAATAATAGTGTTTGAAATATCGAAAAAATGTTCACTATTTAAGTGCATTTTGCACTTAGTGCACATAAGTCTTTTCCCAAGTTTTATCCTATTTCACACACTACAATCTATCCTCTATCCAATGAAAAAAGTTTCAGATTAAACGGCCCTGTAGAACCGAAGTTATTTATGTTTAAAAATAGTCACTCGAAAATTTCAAATTCTCTTGGTCACATAGTCTAGTGGTTATCAATCACGTTAATGAAACCTAAGTTCGCGGGTTCGAAATCCAATATTGACCTGACCATTCTTAATTTTTTTGCAAAAAAAATTATTTTTATTTTTTCACTAAAATCGCTCTAACTTCGGTTCTGATGGTCCAAATTCAATAAAATTGGTACAGTATATTCTTTGCCGTAATTTTTTTCTTAATATTTAGAGAAGAGGTTATTTTTGGCCCCAAAAAAATTAATAAAAAGGGCCAAAATAACGCGATATTTTTCGACCCTTAAAATTCGTAATTTTAATTATATATGTTAAGATAAAAGATAGCGGAGTTAATTTGATACTTTTTACAGGTACTTTTGGCGCAATACGCTAAATTATAATGGAATAGCGATTTGTTAAAAAAAAAATTTTTCGTCCCTTTTTATAAATATTATATTTCACACGATCGCCTGCCGCTCCAGTTTTATAATACCTCCGGCGCTGTGATTAACGCTGTTAGATAGATAATTTAACGCACTATAAGTCTGTGTAAACAAATCTCCCGTAAGTTAAGTAGTTTTCGAGCTAGACGATTTCCCGCGAAGCAAGTTTGAAGTGCGAAATTATAATTTTGGCCCTCATTTTTTTAATATCATCCTTGGAGCAAAACCGATAGCATATTTGAATTCCCCGTATGGATATTGACTGTATAGAATGTACCTTAACCAACTAAAGTTAAAAATAAAAAATTATTCGATAAAAACTACTTTACAAATTCTGGCCCTTTTTGGCCCCTATTGCCGACATATTTTTTGTACCCCCATTCGATAGGAACGTAGCCCCAATGGTCTTCTACGAGTTTCATAAAAGAATTAGTGGATTCCTACCCGCGTTGTCGAATTAAACATTTCGGAAATAAGTTTTCCAAAAAAGACGGACAAAAACGTACAAATTTACAGCCCCTTTTTCCACCCGAAATTTTAATAAATATCTTACCCCCATTCGATACGAAGGTAGTACCACTCTTCCCCTTTCCAACCGCGTTACTTTCGTCCCCGTACGATTAATATTAGCCGAGTTATAGCGGATCCCGCAAAGTCATTTTGTCCGTTTTTTCAACTTTGACGGACATTTTCGGAAAAAAGGCGTGGTAATCTTTTTTGAAAAAAAAAACGAATTCACTAATTAATCCCTTCTATCGTATCCCGGCGTCGGCTAAGCAATAACCTAGGGTTTTTTCGAGCCACTGTAGAGCGCCTTTTAAAAAAATTTTAAAATTGTCGAAAAAATGACGGTTTTTTGTCCGCCGTGTCCGTCGAAGGGTTAGATTTAATAATGTTAGAGTTGCTAATATCTTAGAATTCCGAGCCGCTCCCCTGGTGAGAAAATAAAAAAATTTGGTCAGTTCCTTCATCGAAAAGTCCCCCAGAATCCCAAGTTAACCTATATAGTTAGCGATGGCCTGCGGCTTTAGGAGCGGCCGCGGTATTCACCTCCCTCATAGCGGCCGCGGCGGTGTTGCGTCAAATGGAGAAATATTTATCCCACCAAGAACTTAATATAATCCTTTAATAACATATGAACCTAACTATTTAATACAAAATAATGCAAATCAAGTCAAACTTGATATTTTTAAAATTTTCATGGATCTATTTAAGATATAATTCCATAACCTAATATATATACAATGTCTACCTAATCTACGTGAGTGATAATAGAGGTGAATTCAGTGCATTGCAAGGCCAATCAGCTATTGGCTAGTTTATTATCTGGGATTCCCTCGGCTGATTGGGCTTAAGCAATGCTCTGAATGTTTCCTCTTGGTGAAAGCAATGTAGGCCTATAATAAATGATTGCAGATTGCAGATTGGAATTGAGATTTGATGGGCATGCTACAGCCGTGACAGTCCCTTCTGCAATTTCGCTCGCGAATGAATTGCATTACTTTAACATGATATATAAAGAAAACCTAAAATAATAGTTATTTTTCTTCGATAAAAAAAATATATATTACGAAATTTGATATGAATTTGATTTCCAAAAATTAATATTAACATAGACTTCACTGAGTGCTTTGTACTATGTACCGACACCGTAAAGCAAATGAGTCTTAACGTTCTTAAAAACTTTCACTTTCGTTTTCCTAAAATATATAATTACAATACATGTCATAATAATTAAAGCCTTTCTATTTAAATCTAAAATAACTGCTTGTGTGTCGCCCAGAAATTTAAAATGGCTCATAAACAATTGGATATTTATAGAGTTGGAAGGCTGTTGTGGTGGGGATATTTGAAATGTCAAGGAGGAAAGCAAGATGCGTTTCTGATTGGAACACTAATAAAGTGTATCTCTATTTTAATCATGACTCTGCTGGAAATGGACAACACGAAACAATATTGGACTTCGGCGTGTGATATGGTCAGCTAACCCGCCGAGAGCCTTGTAAGGGGATCACGGGCTGCCTACTGTTTAAATGAGGTATTAATTTAACTACTGTAAATGGTCAGCTAACCCGTCAAGTCGTCAAGTGCCTCGGGGTCAAAAGGGATGATGTGGTTCTATTAATTAAATTAGCCAAGAATCCAATAAGGTACGAGTCTTCATACAGCACAAAATACGGAAATATAATGTAGAAAATGTTCCCAAAACAAACACATCTTGATGGGGGATTTATAAATACCGGCCTTCAAATCTAAAAATAATGATGTAATGAATTTTAAATCGGGAATATTTGAATTATATGAATTTATGGGAGACAGAACAAGAATGGTTTTCTTGTTTAAAGGTCTAACATCATGAAATATATGCTTGTTTTATATTTATGGGTCTTTACAAATTTTACTATACAAAACTCTCATAAACAATCCAAAAATTTTATAGATTATTTTTATCAAAAAAAAATAATAGAAACAAATTTGTAAATTATAATTCCAAAGTTAATGGTTAATGAAACAATTCGAGTTCAATAATAGAGTTGGTTCATATTATATGTCTGCCTCAAGCATAATAAGGTCATGTATAGAACGTTTATAAGTGGTTCCACTGCTATGGGTTAGAATGTCGACAGAACGAACATTGCCGTATTCATCAGGGTACACACGTGTAATCCGTCCCAAAGGCCACTGTGATCGAGGGATAATTACTTGTAAGATAAGAACAACGTCATTGACTTTCACATCACGTTGTTGTCGTGTCCAGTCCTTTCTGTCTTGAAGAAGACACATATAACCAGTTATCCATTTGTTCCAAAAGCGAGTCGCTAGTATCTGACCTTGCTTCCATGTCTTTGGTGTCCCAAGCTGGTATGAATATATAATATAATAGCTCGAGTTATTGGATTGTCATTAGGCAGAATAATTGGAAAAGCCGTATCATAGGGTACTAATGATTGAGCAATACGACTTGATACAGGCATAATGTTGTTCACATCAAGAACAGGACAAAATTTTCTCAAGGAACTATTAAAAAAAATATTCTTACCTAAAGACAGACGTGTATATTCGTTGGGAAATGATATTTTTTGAGCATAACAAAATATACAATATTTGGTGACGCTAACATTGCCTGTCTAGATGTTGGATTATATAAGTAGTAACAATAGCGAATGATGTAGACGATTTTTACCTGCAACTTAATCCAAGATGATGTTGTAGAAATCAGATAATTTAATCGCTCATCTATTGTTAAATTTCGTGTTTTCTGAAATAAGGCATGGCGACGCTTGTTTTTAAGAACAAGATGAGCTTTACGAGTTCCAGCAATCAAACAATCGGCACCATAAGAATCACTATTGTGCCCCTTTGAATTCAGTCTTATTGGTTGTTACGTCTAAGTGTTCAGCTGATTCAAATTTAGACTCAGAATATTCAAGAATATCGGTTAACATATTGGCTACAATATTTACCTGTGGTTCTGGATTCCCCAATACTACCTGAAGAGCAAGTTCTGTAGCTTCAACATGTGACACTTTAATGTCCGGATCGTTTTCACTAAATACATACAAACCTGGTTGAAAAGGCAATGGCCAATTCGACTCTGCTTTAGCTAGAAATTTTGGGCCGTACCACCAACATCTTGAATCAAGTAGTACGTTTCAATAATTGATTTAATCGGCATTTTGCTAATGGGTAATTGTTTATAAGAGAAGGTGGGTTTGATTTCCACAGCATCCTCACCATATAGCGGCCATTTACTAACCTTGAACTTTCCTTTAGAATATTATCTAAAGCGTAAGAATCATTACGAGATAATGTCAAGTCTTCATCACAACTAAATTAAGTTTTAACTAATCCTTCTATACCAAGTGATTGTTTAACTAATGACCTTTGGGATAATGAGTTTGTTGAGTTTGGGCCGCCGCTATTTTTAAATAAGTTTTGTGACGGGATCCACCTAGGATCCCGGTTTATCCGGTTTCTGAATTACGCGTCGTCCCCGGCCGTGTGTGTGTATAAAAGGATGACAAGAGTTATTGATCGCTGTATATAGTCTCAGGGTATAATAGTATAAAATATAGGTGAATAATATAAGTGTACCGGTAAAGAGTTCCAGTACCGTCCTAACTAACTGACTTACTATAAGTGAATGGGATAACATGATGACTGGTAATATATATTGCACAGTTGGCCATGTGGTGTTACTCAGTCGATGCTTTCCCCCCATTGGCTAATAACCTATTTCACACCCTCTGCCCTGCGGTGGTGTTTCCCCCCTGCTACTGTTACTCTCCTCTATCTCAGGGGTGTAACCCCTGACCCCTATTGTGTGTGTGTTTCTCCTTCCCACTTTGTTGGAGTGACGCGAGGTTGATATTGGTAATCAACCTCGTGTTCCCAATATTGCTTGAACCTCACTTTATGGGGCTAATGTGGCGGAATTGAATACGCTCACACTCCCCCCCATGCTATCTTCCTGGTGAGAAGATAGCATCCACCTCAAGTGCGCTACAATTCCGCTGGATCCCGATCTAGTATCGGGTGTGGGGTGGAACTATTTATTCCGGAGCCGGCTTTCCAGGCCGCTCCCTATGGGTATGATAATGCTACCCCGTCTTGGTACAACTCTACCTATTTGTACCAAGACATCCGGCGTTCCCTGTCGGGCCAATCGTGCGCCTCTCTCACACAATTTTGTTTCCCCGACACTTTTGCCCTAACTCTCCTCCACTCTCACCCTAACTCTAACATACTCTCGGACTTCCTCGTCCCTCACTCTGCCTCTTACTTCTCCCCCCCCCCACCCCACACTTGAATTGCGCCCACACTCTCTTTACACTCCGCACTATCACCTCCTGCTCGACCCCTATTCTCACTTGCATACTCCTTCTGACGAGTCTCACCCCCCCCCCTCCTGTGCCGTCGCACTCAAGAAGTGTGAAATCGTCTAGTGTCTCGTCCATAGCGCCATAGTCAATTGGTCCCCAGTCCCAGTAGCTAATTGAGAAAGGTTGTATGACTATAGTACTTACTTCGAATATATATTTGTTACTAGATTACTGATTGCTACGTACGTACATACAAATTGCATTTATTCAATTATTTTAGATTACTTGAATTTGTACTTAGAGTTCGCACGTCTTACGTGGTGCCTTCCAGGCATGCCACATCGAAGTCTCAGTTCGTCCCGCCTGACTTTGGGAACCATCTCAGGTCTTTCCCCCTGTCGTCCTCCTCCCTTGGTCGCTTCTTGGCCGCTGCCGCTCCCTTGGCCTTATCTCCCTTCAGGCCCCTGACCTTCGCCGTTACCTCTTTACTGATCCTGGTCGTCGGCTCCTTGGGCGCTGGTGTTATCAGTTCCCAGTATCGCTTCGCGGGTGGCCCCTCCGAGTGACCCTGCAATCTTCCCCTGGTGGCGTCCCATAAGATTGTTTTCATCGCCCGCGGCACATGCTTCGCCAAAAAATCTCTGAAGTCCCCTCGGTTCTGTGGCGTCCACCTGTCCAAATACCTTTGCGTATTCATCACCCCGGCATACAACGCCGCCGTTGCTACTTCCTGATAGGTGAACGGCAACCTTCGTTTGATGATCTCTAAGTGAGCCTCCTGATTAATACTGAAGAAGCCCCATCTGAACTCCTGGGCCTTCATACGTTGCCGTGTCATGGCCCCGACGTCGGCCTACTCCTCGAAGATTCTAAACTTCTCGTCGTCGTCCATCCAGTCGCACTGGCGTCCGTAGTGTCCCCGAAAGTTACACTTCGAACATTGGTTATGCAACCGTGGACACGCCCCCATCCTGTGGCTCGACTCGCGGCAGTAGAGACAACTAGTCCCTTTCTGGAACCGGTACAAACAGCTCCTTTCCTGGTGGGTCTGTCTCCTACAGTAGTCACAGCCGAGTACAAATATCTCCCGCCCCACGTCGTATTTCGCCCCAAGCGATCTCCGCGGTCTATGGAGCCGCTGTTGAGTGAGCTTTTGGATGTTAGCTCCCTGTTCACATCGATCTCCTCGTCCCTCCCGGGCATCGTCTCCCCGAATACTACCCGTGGTGCCATCCCCGGTTGCTTGCCCAACCTGATGGTGCTCCCCGCGAAATCCATCGCCGGCTCCTCATGCACCCAGGCCCGCTTGCCGGGTCTGTCCCAGAAGGCCCTTGCCCCACTGGCCGTCACCACCCTCCCGCCAACCCAGTCCGTGTCCGAGTGGCCCAACCTTCCGATGGGCGGCATCTCTCCAAACTATCGTCATCCTCGTCCTCCTCTGGAAGTGGCTCCAACCCCAGTATCCCGGTGGATCCACTGTGTCCCTTCCCACCTTGGCTCTCGCCCATGGCTCTCCACCCTTCTAGCTCTCCTAGCCTCCTTAGCGGGTGATCGCCCTCGGCGCCCACTGGTATGGGCGTCGTTTGCAACCCCGATGTCAACTGTTTTGGTGATCCCACCGTCCATCCTAACTCTCGCCCTAGAGACTCCCCCGAACTCCCTGACGACGTCCAACAAAGTTTGTCTAATGCCGCTTGTTCCTCGAAGCCGTAGCTCTGCGCCCTATCTTCTTCCTCACTCTCTTCTGCTTCTCTCCTCTCCTGTCTTGCGATTTCTTCCAATCGCTTCGCTTCCCATCTATCTGCCTCTAGCTGCTCCCATCTTTGATATGGTGTATCTACGTCCCTGTCCACTAGATGTCGGCAGTTATAGTATAACGACTTGCCCTTCAGCCCCGAGTGGTCTACCAGACCCTCGAAAGCCGTCTTAAAGGCTCTTCTGTAGCTCAGGGGTGATCCCGATAGCAGGAATGCCGTTGGTTCCTTCCCAATGACAATGGTCATGAATAGGTTTAGCAAACCCATCATTATCCAGTCCTCCTGCAGGATATTTCGCTTCTGATATACCTTTATCGCTCCTTTTCGGAATTGATACACCTCTTGTTTCCCTGGCCTCGCTCCCCACTTCAGCGAGTTTGCTAACTCTGCTCCGTACTCTTCCCTGAACTTTCCCCAGTCCATCGGCTTGTGACACACGTGCCCCATTAGCTAGCCCATCGCCACCGCTCCACAATGTCCTGTCCACAATCCACCATAGTCTCCACAATAGTCCCAACCCGTCTGGTGCTGTCATAGCCATGAAGACCGTCTGCATGTCCAGAAGGTTGGGGGTGTCCGGACCGATGATTCTCTCCGCATCGTCGCGAATCGCCGATCCCACCTTTGTCATCGACTTCTCTCTCACTAGGGTTTGCACCGCCTTTGGCAACCGGTTCAACTTTGGCCCGTTCTTCTTCCCATACGTTCCCAGGTCGAATAGGAAAATATCCCCATTTGGCGCGGCCAAATGTAGGAGTATGGTTCTGGCCGATCCCGCAGATCCTCTCCTCGAACCCTCCTCGTCTTCCACGGTTCCTTCATCGTCTAGGATCATATATCCTCTCCTACTGACCGAATCTACGAATCTCTTCCAATCTTTCCTCGGCGGCTCACTCGCGTACTTCGGAATCCCGAACTTTGCCTCGTCTCCTTTCATTACGTAGTGGAAATGCCCGAAGATAGCATTGTCTAGCGACGGTGTCCCGTAGCCCGACCAGTCACTGTTCGTGCACCTCCCTGAAATGGTCCTGCAGCGCTCGCGCTTTGTGACCCCTCTCTAGCCGCTCGTAGTATCCCCTTGTCTTCACTTCCGGATGCCTCTCGGTGAAATCCACCAGTATCTCCTTTCCTCCTAGCTCCGCCTTTCTCTTTCGCACAAGTTTGCTTGCCATCTCAAACTCTGCCCGATCGCTCAACCGTGGGTGGTGCCTTGCCAAGGCGCAAACGAGATGAGTGATAGGTTAGGATGGTTTGTTTCAGTTCGATGGCCTATCTCTCTCTGGATTACTAGGTTAATCAGCCTAAATTTCACTACTTAATTCTGAAGCTACTAAATTGTACCCTAAATTGCGATTTTGTCCGTTACTTTAATTATGCTCCAGAATTTTCTTATTTCTGTTACCATAATTTGTTTAATTTTCTTAGCCCTATTTTATTTTATTTTATTTTAATTTAATTCAACCCTACTGTCGTGCTACTTACTATTGCCTATGGATTATTCTATTTCATAATCCACATTCTGGCCTATTCTGTGGGCCTGTGCAGTACAACAGTATGCGTCGCGTGGCCAACGATTTATCCAGCTGTACTCATATGCCCCCCACTCGCTACTCATTACTAACTAATATCTATACTATATATACCCCTTTACCTCTATCTCTTACTAACCGGTACTATGTACCCTCTTACTACTCTAACCAACTCTTACTCTTACTAACCTCTGATTCTCTCTAACTAACTAACGGTACTACGTACCCTCTTACTAACTCCTCTAACTCTCTCTACTAACTAACGGTACTACGTACCCTCATACTACTCTAACTCTCTCGACTAACTAACGGTACTACGTACCCTCTTACTAACCTCTAACTCTCTTTAACTGACTAACGGTACTATGTACCCTCTTACTAACCTCTAACTCTCTCTAACTAACTAACGGTACTACATACCCTCTTACTAACTTCTCTAACACTCCTAACTAACTAACGGTACTATGTACCCTCTTACTAACTTCTCTAACACTCCTAACTAACTAACGGTACTACGTACCCTCTTACTAACTTCTCTAACACTCCTAACTAACTAGCGGTACTACGTACCCTCTTACTAACTAGCTTCTAACTACTTACTGCGTACCTATTATGTACTATTATATTTTTTTTATTTTTTTTTCTTTATTTTGTGTGGGAAGGGCGTCTCGCCCTCAATCCCACCCCCCTCAGTCCAAAACTTGGACGACTAAATACCTCTCTAACTCTATTCTAAGGTGCCCTCTCTAGTAGACAATACTTGCTACCGCACCTCTACGGATCCAACTACGGATCCATCTTTTCATCTCAGTCCAACTTGTTGGACGACTCAGCGACCTAAGGGGTGATTCCTCCAGCAGGCAACTCTCCCACTGCCCCCCTATAGGTCCTCTAATTCTTCACTCCGCTCTCCTTGCCAATTCGGTTGGCCTTTTCTCCTGTCTTTGAATTTGGAAGTGCTGTCTACTCTCTATATTATTGAATTTCTCGTGGTCGTCCCTTGGCGGCAAAATGCCACCCTTCAACCTGTTGCCCGGCGGTATAATGCCGCCCCTGGTGTCATCCTTATTCTTACATGCCACCTCTGCTGGCCTCTCCCTTAATATGTGTGCTGGCATTAAAAGCCTCGACAACCCCCGTTCGTCCTTCGGTATACACGATCTCTGCCCATGTAATGCCCCCTCGCACTCTGTTAGTCGTGCATGCGTATGCAACACGCCTCCTTCTACTTTCCTAGCTTCTTTGTCACCTTTTCTCTTGGCCTTCTCTGCCCCTGGTTTAATCATCTCACATCTTCTCCCTTTCCATCTTGTCTTCTTACTCGGTTTCCCCCTTGTCGGTATGCCTCTCAACCGGACCGGCATCTCTTCCGGACACTCCTCTGAACACTCCTCTGGACACTCCTCCGGACTATTGTCCTCCTGACACTCCACCGGACACTCCTCCGGTTTGTCCTCTGGACATCTCGCCGTCCGCTCCTCTCCATCTCCATACCGATACTTGCTGGGACCCTTGTTCCAACCCATTGTCTCTAAATCTTCTGCATCCACGCCATTCTCCTCCGCCCACTCTCTTGGTGTTCTCTCTCTAGGTGCTTCCACTTCTAGCTGTCTCCCACTATTGCCCATCTCTGGCCTCTCCTCTACCTCCTCAACAGTCCCTGGCACCATGCACCCTGAAGTCTCGGTTACACTGAATGGTATGTTGGTTCTTATTGGGCCGGTCAGCGTCCACCCGAATGGTGTTAAAATCGCCACCGGGTCACACCGCCTGTCTTCGCCGAAGACCGTTTGTATTTTTTCGTGGGCCGTCGGGCAGTCCATTCCTACTATGATGGATACCTTCCTAACGTCCACCTCTGGGATTGAGAAATCGATACTGTCCAGGAATCTATATTGCTCGACCTCGATGTTGGTTGGTCGCCTGGCGTTGATGTTTATTGACTCTATCACCTGGATGGGGTCGATGCTCGCCCCATAGTTGCATCCTGGTGCTATTGCTGCTATCGCGCACCGTCCGGTCCTCATCTCCAGGATTTCGTCTTTGCTGGAGATTGTTGTTACCGCCATTCTACTCGGCCTTGTCCTCAATCCTATCTCCTCGGCCACCCAATTCTCGACTAATGTGAAGGCAGCTCCATTGTTGACCAGCATCAGTGTGGTCACTGATCGATTGCCTTCCCCGATCACTCGCACTGGTACTACCCCAAGTAGCACCGTTCCTCTCTTCGTCGCCCCTACTGTGCTCGTTGCCATCGTTTGGCCTTTGCTTTGACCAAACTTAATTGGCGTCTTCTTGCATTGCCTAGCTTTATGTCCACTCATCACACATCACGAGTAGATCTCATTTCTTGCCGCGTATTCTACCTGATCTTCCCTGGGTAGCGCTTGCCAGTACATGCAGTTCATGGTCTAATGAAGCGCATTTGTATGTAGCTGGCATTTGCTCTTTGGGTCGTAGCTGTCTTTATAGAGTGCATTGCGTATCGCAGTTGCATTTGTACCAAAGTCCCTACTATTCTTATTGTTTGGGTTTGGCCTACTGGGCGTACTGGGGTTATGTTTATTTGTGTTGTTATTTTTCCCCTGTCTGCTCCATGATGTGGTCTTACCCCCGGCTACCTGTGGACTAGCAGTCCCCTGCATTGCTGCGTATGGCAGTGATTGCCTGAGCTTTGGTAATGCGTTTGATAGTAGTAGTAGTTGTGCTCTGGTCTCGGTCTATGGTAGTCCGTCTTCGGTCCCTTTCCCAGGCTGTCCTCACTATAGACTGGGTCTGTTATTAGTTCGGCTTCATAGTTTAAGAAGTTCGACATTTCTTCTAAACCCGGTTCCGCACCCTTTCTATCTCGAGTGGAGAAAGCGATTTTCCTCCACTTGTTGCGCAGCCATATCGGTAGTGCCTGCGCTATTGTGGTGATGTTGTTGGACGCGTTGAGTTCGTATGGTGCGTCTAGCGTCTTTAGCACGATTAGCGCCTTCTCGAACTTGTTTGCGAAAGTCTTAATGCTAACGGGATTATCCTGTAGGCCACCCGATGTTATGCCTCTCAGGGTTTGCTGGATGATCTTGGCTGGGTGCCCGTATTCCCTGTCCAGTGCCCGCCATGCCGTCGTGAACCCGCCCTCAATGCCCTGGTATTGCCTCACGATGTCGTATGCTGGGCCTCCTGTATATACTTGCAGATATTTTAGGCACTCCGCCTGCGTCACGTTTTTTGTTAGTATTTCGTTACTATACATGCGCCGAACCTGTATATATTCTTCCGGCCTACTCCCATCGAATTTGAACGGTTCTACGGGTGGTAACTCAATCCTAGTCTTTAACGCATCAATTAACGTGGCCATACCCATCGCCTGCGCTTCCAATGGGTTCGATGGGTGTTGTATAGTTTCTCCTGTTGGGTGCGGTCCGTCCGTCCTATTTTCTGCCTTCCTCTGGCTTGGGTATATCATTGGGGGTAGCAGCCCCCTCCATATTTCTGTGTCGCATGATCTATTTTTATCCATGGGATTCGTTGTTCTTGCTCCTATAGGGGTATATTGTTGATATTGTGATGGGGGAATGTCACCCTGTCCCCCCCCCCCCCCCCCGCCGGTATGTTTGGTACTGGGGTTGATGTTAATATATTGGGGCCCATGCACCTATCCGCAATAATTCCCCCCTCCCCTGGGTATATGTTATGTCCTTGCATGCTGTAGTCATACTGCTGTACTGGTACCGGTATAGGCCTATCAGCTTCTGGCCTACCTGCCGGTATGTATTCGGCAACTTCCGGGTTTAATCCCGTCGTCCACGCTATCCTATCGCTTACATTATTCCTGCCAGCATGGCCTATGGTATGTGCAGTAAGGCCTACAGTATGTCCTACAGTCTGTATGTGTCGCTTGGGATTGAAGTTTAATCTTCTCGAATAATCCTCCCCGCAGCTACCGTAATCTCGATCGGTAGCTAGATTCCGCCGGGAAGTTTCTCCTCGACTCCCTCTACTACTCTCGTTCTCGTACCGGTACATCGCGTACCCATCTCTCGACGCGTAGTGCGCCCTGTCAGGTCGCGTTTATCCGGGACGACGGCAATCTCCCAAAGTTCGACCCCAATGACTCTCCGTTCCCATCTCGACTATCGATGGCTCGCTATCTGTCCTCGCTCTCCTATCGTTTGCGGCGATACTTCTCCTAATATCTTCTCTTCTTCTCTTTTCAGTGCAGTATTCCCGCTCATGAGATCTCTCGTCAATCTCCCGGTTAAACTCCACTGTTCTTCTTCCCTCCTCTGATCGGGCTCGACGCTTCGTCCGCCCTCTCGCGGCGTCAACCTGTCTCTCTCTGCTCGATCGGACGCCGCCGGGGATACTCACAATCCCCCTATTACTCTCCGTCGCCGGGTGTTGCGGTTTACCTAATTCGGCCTGCGCATTATCCGTCGACGCTTGTGGGACACTCTCGCCCCCCCCCCCCCCCTCTCGCCACTAACTTCTCGTTGTGGGGCTCCTGTAGCCCCCCCCCCCCCCACTCGCCACATATCACGCCGCTACCTCTTACTTCACTTCTACACCCCTCTCCAGTCGACACCATGTTTCTACTGCGGCTGGATCTATTCACCCCCGCCTCTCTCTCTACTACTACCTGGCCTACCAGGCCCCTCTCGGGTTGACTCAACCCCGCCACCTCCTGCCTACCAACTATGTGGCCTACCAGGCCGCCGTCGGGTTGACTCAACCCCGCCACTTCCTGCCTACTAACTACGTGGCCTACCAGGCCGCCGTCGGGTTGACTCAACCCCGCCACCTCCTGCCTACCAACTACGCGGCCTACCAGGCCCCCATCGGGTTGGCTCAACCCCGCCACTTCCGGCCTACTAACTACGCGGCTTACCAGGCCCTCATCGGGTTGGCTCAACCCCGCCACTTCCGGCCTACTAACTACGCGGCCTACCAGGCCCTCATCCGCCGGGCTATACACATCCGACGCGTTCACATTAATAGCACCACCGGTATCACCATTGGTTAGATCAATTAAATCTTCTAACTCAATTAAATTATTTTGTGCACCCAAATTAGAAACGGAATTATTTTGTTCGTTCGAAATAAGATTATTTGAATTATTTTGCGAGACCACATTATTTGAATTATTTTGTAAATTCGGATTTAGATTATTATTTAAATTATTTGGATTATTTTGCGTAACTATATTAGTAACATTAATATTAGAATCATTCAGATTTAAATTTAAATTACTACTACTAGGTAAAATATTTCTTGCAATAAAGGTTTGGTTAGAATTATCCAATACGGTACTATTAATATTAAGTCGTCTACTGTAGTATTATTATTACCTCCCCCGCCCGTACGGTCACACCAGTCTCGGGTCTGTTGTGCGGTCCCTGCAAGTGGGGTATTAATAAATGTTTCCACGGCCCTTTGCTCCTCGAAAGCACTCGAGCCAGCGTCACTCTCTGATGACCCCATCCACGCCAGTTCCAGTTTGCGCTTCTGTCTAATTTGGTACTGCATAAGCCCGCTTAGGCGGGTATGTAAATCATCCTGCACACGCTGCCCCTGTTCCACTCTCTCCTTATTCTCCCGCGCGCTCTGCTCGGCCAATTCCCTCTCTCTTTCAACTCTCTCCATTCGTCTCGCCTCCCCCGCCACCTCACGCTCTTTACGTCCCACCTAGCGCTCTTTACGTTCACTCTCCTCTCTTGCCTCACGCTCTTTACATCCCGCCTCGCGTTCTTTACGTTCACTTTCCTCTCTCGCCTCACGCCTTTTACGTTCACTCTCCTCTCTCGCCTCACGCTCTTTATGTTCACTCTCCTCTCTCGCCTCACGCTCTTTACGTCCCGCCTTGCGTTCTTTACATTCACTCTCCTCTCTCGCCTCTCGCCTCACGCTCTTCTTGTTCCTTCCTCCCTATTTCCTCGCACTCCCTAAAGCTTCTCGCGGTCTTCTCGGCCCTCTCTCCGGTCTCTCTAACCAGTTCCATTTCCTTCTCTAATAGCGCTCTTCCCTCCTCTAACCGTCTCTCTACTTCTCTCTGGTCTTGCGCTATCACATCAAGATGGTACACCCCATTTATTTCTTTTGTGGAGGATGTAGCAGACTTATTGGTTGTGACGGATTCCCTCCGCCTTCCCGTCCTACTAACTTTCCCCCTCCTCCCGGAACTTCTTCCGACCGACGAGACCGAATCTTTGGGGTTAACCTCGGATTCGCCCTCCTGCGGTCTCCTCCAACCCACTAATTTTATTCCCCGGGCATCGACTAAGTATGGCCCTATGTACACTACACTAGGTTGCATACCCATACACTCCCATAAATCAGACAGTTCGCTGGCAACCCCTCTCGCTCTCTCCTCGGCTAGTTATCTCTGTCCAAAGCGCATTAGGTAGTTAAAATGTTTGTTTGACTCACCTAGTCGCCTTTTCAACTTCACCTGGTCTATCTTGGCCCCTACTTTGGTCTCTTTAAGTAGTTTCCGGGTCGCGTTGTAGGCCCGTCGAAGTCGATCGCTGACCCCAACGTCCTCGTCGCCGACATCTCCTCTATCTCTCCGGGTCCGCCGTCGTACCGGCGGCCCCACCATCGCCGTTCCGGTGGGCTGTTTGTCGCACTCGGCCTGTGGCTGGCCGGCGACATCGGCACGTTGACTGCCGTCTTGTGTCGACTCGTCTCTTTCTCTTCCCGACTCGCTCTCCAGTTGTAGACGGCCCCCCTCATCTTGGATTGCCGGATTGCCCTTTACCAATGGGTCCGGCGTCATGGGTCTATACCGTCGCGTCGCAGCCTTGCGGATTGTTAGATCGCCATCCAGGGTCCGCGGCGGTGTCGTTTCTTCTGTTTGACTCATCTTGTACTTAGCAGTTAGTTAGAGTTTGTCTTTTAGGCAGCTGTTGGCTCTAAATACTTTTAGGACGGTTGTTGATCTAAGTACTGACTTAGGACGGCAGCTCAGTTCTAAATACTGTTAGGACGGCAGCTCGATCTAAATACTGTGACGGGATCCACCTAGGATCCCGGTTTATCCAGTTTCTGAATTACGCGTCGTCCCCGCCGTGTGTGTGTATAAAAGGATGACAAGAGTTATTGATCGCTGTATATAGTCTCAGGGTATAATAGTATAAAATATAGGTGAATAATATAAGTGTACCGGTAAATGATATGTAATGATGACTGGACGGAGATGACGGTATTTAGAGTTCCGGTACCGTCCTAACTAACTGACTTACTATAAGTGAATGGGATAACATGATGACTGGTAATATATATTGCACGGTTGGCCACAGGGTGTTACTCAGTCGATGCTTTCCCCCCATTGGCTAATAACCTATTTCACACCCTCTGCCCTGCGGTGGTGTTTCCCCCCCCCCCCCCCCGCTACTTTTACTCTCCTCTATCTCAGGGGTGTAACCCCTGACCCCTATTGTGTGTGTGTTTCTCCTTCCCACTTTGTTGGGGTGACACGAGGTTGATATTGGTAATCAACCTCGTGTTCCCAATATTGCTTAAACCTCACTTTATGGGGCTAATGTGGCGGAATTGAATACGCTCACAAGTTTCTCGAAGGAACGTAACTAAGTCCTCAATTTTAGCTGCGTTAACGCTGGTTTCTGCATCGTCCGTCGACATGGTGTCTCGGATGGCGTCTTCCCTGTTCATTTGCGCGGTATCCTCCTGTTGTCTCTGTACATGATAACACCACATTTCCATGTCTTGTCGCTCATGAACATCTTCTGAGTATATAAGATTGCTCGGATGCCCAGATATGACAAACGGTTTATTGACAAACGGTTTATAAGATCCATCTATATTAGTATACCTGTCCATAAAGGCGCGGTAATACTACTACTACTAGGATCGGCATGCTGCATTGCAGCTGCATTTTTAAGAATGCTGTGCTGGCTTATCAACAAAATTGCACCGCCACAACTCCCTATCACCCATGACATTTGGTAGATCATCCGCATCTTCAAGGCCAGTGTCCTTTAAGATGCGTCTCAAGAAAGTCATGGGCTGTCCACCATGCTTATTCACTCCATGAGGCTGCCAAAGTACACGATTATGCACTGGCTGGTCCTCACGGCAAAAGCAATGTCCTGCAAAGAGGAGGCGATTTTGTTCTAGTGTCAAGATTGGGGGAACCAATGAGACACCTCCAATGTTATATAGTGTCTGGTTGGAGATGTGTGCATTGTACTTGACACAATGAACCCGGCGTAGCATTCTTGAGAATGTGCCATCCAGAGACTTGGTGTCCTCAGCAGTTATAGCCTAGCATGGACTCCCATAGAGGAGTACTGGAACTACTGCTGCTCTAAATAATCGGACCTTAAGTTTCCGATTAATTCTCGGTGACTTCCAAATCCTGGAAAGCCTATTCAAGGCTGCCCATGCCTTTCCCTTACGTATTTGAAGGTCCTCACCTGACTTCCGGATCCATGATCCCAGGTAACAGAAGTCGTTCACATGCTCAAGTATACCATCCTTTGAGCTTATGCTCATCCGATCAGAGACTTGCTGAGAACTTTCAAAGTTAACTGTCAAAATTTTGGTCTTTCTGGAGTTAATAAAAAGACCAACACTAATGAGCTGAGGAGCCGTTGGGCTCCCTCTAGTGATTCTGAGAGTACTCCTAAGTCATCAGCAAAGTCTAGATCAGCTAGGTACTTGGCAGGGTTTCCTCGAATTCTGGAGCCAGTAGGTGGAGTTATCATCACCCCATCATCATTATGATGATCTAAGGACATGCGTAGAACATAGTCAACAACAATTATGAACAAGAATGGTGCATGTGTGTCTCCCTGGAGGACGCCCCATAACACTTCAAATGGTTCTGTGTCACCGTCAACAGTAGACACAAATGTTGTCGAACCATCGTATACTGATCTGATTGCTGCAATAATTTCATCAGGAATCCCATATAATGAAAGTATGCTGAACATACGTGAGCGAGAGACTGAATCAAAGGCCTTGAAGAAGTCAACAAAGATAACAGCCAGATGCCTGTCTTTCTTTTTTGATAACTCTTCAATTATCCTTCTAAGTGCCAAAATGGGCTCCATGGTCCTACGACCTTTACGGAACCCATTCTGATTTCCACGGAGCAGTCTCTCGATGGGATCCCTGATGCGATTTAATAGAATTATATTGTATAGTTTTGCAGCAATCAAGATCAATGAAATTCCCCAAAAAGAACCATAGAGTGTTAGGTTGCCCTTCTTGGGAACTGTAAAAGCTTTTGCGGACATAACAAGTCATTTTTACGCAATGCACAGAATACTTTAAAATAGCCCTAAAATGATTCAACTACGCGACGGGAAGGAATTAGAACCAAGATGACGAAATCTGTCAGCTGATTCTTTGTGTACGTGGAAGTTCTTTGTTCTGTTTTATTCAGCCAATCAGAGCAATTTTCACTTTACGGCTAACAGAAACCTATAGAAACTCGCGCAATGCATTATGGTCTTTGTTTACTATTTTCTGAGAATCAGAACCAACTCAGGATTCTGTGCTTCTGTACGGAAGTTTCAGACTTTGGCCTAGGAACATTAGATGGCCTTGGTTATAAGAACGTAAATCTATTAACATTTCTCATCGCTCATAACATTTCATAACTGCATAAGTAACACATACTGACTGTTCACGGCATTATTTTACTTCTGTTTATAGTATTAATTGTTGTTATATTAATGGATATTGATGTTATATTTGGAGAATACCGATAAATAATCATAAACCCCTCAATCTTATTGATTACTGAGGTAAGAGGAATAGAGTCTACCGGTAGCAACTGCGACTTAAATTATAGTGGTTTTGTGTGAATCAAATGCTATTTCATAATCCCTACTTGTGTCAGTTGCAATCCTCCTTATATATGATAAATTCAGTGAGGGTCGGCAGATTAGTACGAACTAGTGTAAAGTAGTGTGAAGTTGTGTGAAGTCGTGTGAAGTAGTGTGAAGGTTAATAAAGCATCTCCTAAAGAATGCGCTATTTACGAAACTCTGTGGCCATCTAGTTGTGATTAATATAAGTTATAACTCTGTTTTTATACTTAAAGCGCCACTTCCTAAAGGAACTGTCAATATTTCCCCGAAAGTAAATATATTGTCAGAGATTATATATTAACGATCAATCGAATAATACAGTAGGTCTACACCGCAATCACTATCAAAGCATCCGAATCCAGTCTCCCTTAACTGTGGGTGAATGGTCGCGCAAAGTAACTTCAGTACACTAGGTAATTGGTAAAGGCTAAAGTCGATTTATAAACAAGAGGACAACTAAAATTGGCAGGTTAAACTGCTAAAGTTCTAAAAGCGCGAACATTATTCGACACAGTCGAATGTACCGTTCGGACGGTAAGCTGTAGGCCTAAACACCCAAACCGGTACTTACAGGTACAGCAGTATTATTTCGATTGTGGTAATTATATACCGGTAGGTCTTAATATTTAATCGGGGACTGCAGCCCTGGTTTTTATTGGGATTTTACTTATTTCTGTCAGTTTTATTTATCTGTAAGTGTAATATTGAGCAGAAGGCGTGTAAGCCTGCTCAGATTGTATAAATAATTTGTAGGCCGGATTGTTGTCTAACTGTTGTTAGGTCTGAGGCGATTGCAGTGTATGTAGAGTGTCTGTCCGATAAAGTGCTAGTTAGGAAGGTGGGGGCATCCAGTGCTGTAAGGTAAATCCCCCCCGAAAGAATAAATCATACTACTTGGTTAGAACGCCTACTAACTAACCATTTTGGAGTCTGCATATACTGTAGTTTATTTAGGCTTGACAGTAGTCTTGTGACGGGATCCAAGGAGGATCCCGGTTTATCCGTGGTTATTATAAGTACGCGTCCCCGCCGTGTGAATGTGAAAAGAGTCTAAGAGTTCTGATGTTATTGATTCTCCGATATATGTATAATGTAATGGGTATAGTATAAAATGGATACAGTATAGATGGTTGAATAATACAATGAGAGTTATTACAGTATGTACAGATAAAATGGTGGTAGGCAAGGACGGTGTTAGAAGTCTCCGCTCTACCCTAGCTAACCGACTAATACAATGAGATAACTGATTACAGTAATATGATAACTGGTAATATATATTGCACGGTTTGGCCGTTGTTACAGTACCTAGCCGGTGCCTTCCCCCCATTGGCTGTTGGCGCCCTTTGGAGTGTTTCCCCTCGCTCCTGCTATTCCCTCTCTGTCAGGGGTATGGCCCCTGACCCCTATTGTGCGTTTCTCCTTCCCACTTTGTCGGGGTGGCACGAGGTTGGGTAATCAACCTCGTGCTCCCAATATTGCTTAATGGCTTACTTTGTGGGGTGTTAGCGGAATTGAATAAGCTAACACTCCCCCCCATGCTATCTTCCCGGTGAGAAGATAGCATCCTCCTCAAGTGCGCTACAATTCCGCTGGATCCCGATCTAGTATCGGGTGTGGGGTGGGATCATTTTCTTTCGGAGCCGGCTTTCCAGGGCGCCCCCTATGGGTATGATAATGCTACCCGGTTTGCCTGGCGTCCCATGTCGGGCCGATCGTGTGCTCCTCTCACACCACTTTTGTTTCCCTGACACTTTCACCACTTTAACTCCACTCTGTTCTCACCCTGACTCTCTTCTACCTCTCCTCACTTCCGCTCTAACTCTCGGACTACCCTGTCTCTCACTCAGCCTCTTACTCCTCCCACACCTGAATTGTATCCGCACTCTCTCCTCTCTCCGCACTCCGCACTATCACCTTAACTCGACCCCTCTTTGACTACCTTATTCCTTCTGACGAGTCTCACCCCCCCTCTTGTGCCGTCGCACTCAAGAAGTGTGAAACCGTCTGGTGTCTTGTCCATAGTACCATAGTCAGTTGGTCCCTCAGTCCCAGTAGCTAATTGAGAAAGGTTGAATGACTATAGTACTTACTTCGAGTATGTATATTTCATTACTGATTACTACGTACGTACATACAAATTGCACTTATTTGATTATTTAGATTATTTGAATTTGTACTTAATAGTTCGCACGTCTCACGTGGTGCCTTCCAGGCATGTTACATGTTACACGAAGTCTCAGTTCGTTCCACCAGCCTTTGGGAACCACCTCAAGTCTTTCCCTTTGCAGTCCTCCTCCCTGGGTCGTTTCCTGGTTACTGCCGCTCCTCTGGGATCTGCTTTCTGTCTTCGGACTCTCGCCACAACCTCCTTACTGATCCCGGTCGTCAACTCCTTGGGTGCCGGTGTTATCAGCTCCCGATATCGTTTTGCGGGTGGCCCCTCCGAGTGGCCCTGTTGTCTCCCCCTGGTGGCGTCCCATAGGATCCTCTTCATTGCCCGCGGCACACGCTCCGCCAAGAAATCCCTAAACTCTCCTCTGCTCTGTGGCGTCCACCTATCCAAATACCTCTGCGTATTTATCACCCCGGCATATGATGCCGCCGTCGCCACTTCCTGGTAGGTAAACGGAAGTCTCCGTTTGATAATCTCAATGTGAGCCTCCTGATTGATGTTAAAGAAGCCCCACCGGAACTCCTGGGCCTTCATACGTTGCCGAGTCATCGCCCCAACGTCGGCCCACTCCTCGAAGATCCTGAACTTTTCTTCGTCGTCCATCCAGTCGCACTGGCATCTGTAATGTCCCCGAATGTTACATTTCGAACATCGGTTATGCAACCGTGGACACGCCCCCATCCTGTGGCTCAACTCGCGGCAATAGAGACAGAAAGTCCCCTTTTGGAACCGGTACAAACAGCTCCTTTCCTGGTGGGTCTGTCTCCCACAGTAGTCGCAACCGAGTACCAATGTCTCCCGCCCCACATTGTCTATCGTCCCAAGCAATCTCCGCGGTCTGTGGAGTCGCTGGTAAGCGAACTTCCGGACCTTAGTGTCCCAATCTACGTCGATCTCCTCGCCCCTCTCGGGCATCGTCTCCCCGAATACTACCCATGGTGCTGTCCCCGGTTGCTCGCCCAACCTGATAGTGCTCCCCGCGAAATCCATCGCCGGCTCCTCGTGCACCCAGGCCCGCTTGCCGGGTTTATCCCAGAAGGCCCTCGGCCCACTGGCCGTCACCACCCTTCCGCCAACCCAGTCCGTGTCCGAGTGGCCGATCCTCCCGATGGGCGGCATCTCTCCGAACTCGTCGTCGTCTTCGTCCTCCTCTGGCAGTGGCTCCAACCCCAGTATCCCGGTGGATCCACTATGTCCCTTCCCGCCCTGGCTCTCGCCCGTAGCTCTCCATCCCTCTAGCTCCCCTAGCTTCCTTAGCGGTTGGTCGCCCTCTGCGCCCGCTGGTATGGGCATCGCTTGCAACCCCGACGTCGACTGTTTTGGTGATCCCACCGTCCACCCCAGTTCTCGCCCTAGAGACTCCCCCGAACTCCCTGATGAAGTCCAACAAAGTTCGTCTAAGCCCGCCTGTTCCTCGAAGCCGTAGCTCTGCGCCCTGGCTTCCTCCTCCCTTTCCTCTGCTTCTATCCTCTCCCGTCTAGCAACTTATTCCAGTCGCTTCGCCTCTCGTCTATCCGTCTCTAGCTGCTCCCATCTCTGATACGGCGTATCTATCTCCCCGTCTACCAGATGTCGGCTGTTGTAGTACACCGACTCGCCCTTCAGCCCCGGTTGGTCTACCAGACCCGCAAAAGCCGTCTTAAAGGCTCTTCTGTAGTTTAGGGGTGATCCCGATAATAGGAATGCCGTTGGTTCCCTCTCGATAACCACGGTCATGAATAGGTTAAGCAAACCTATCATTATCCAGTCTTCCTGTAGGATATATCGCTTCTGATATACCTTTATAGCTCCTCTTCGGAATTTATACACCTCTTGTTTTCCCGGCCTCGCTCCCCACTTCAGCGAGTTCGCTAATTCTGCTCCGTACTCTTCTCTGAACTTCCCCCAGTCCATTGGTTTGTGACATACGAGCCCCAATAGCTGGCCCATCGCCACCGCTCCGCAATGGCCTGTGTTCTTGACTAGTCCCAACCCGTCTGGTGCTGTCATAGCCATGAAGACCGTCTGCATATCCAGAAGGTTGGGGGTGTCCGCGTCGTCGCAAATCGCCGATCCCACTTTCGTTGTAGACTCTCAGTGTAAACTCTCACTAGGACCTGCACTGCCCTCGGCAGCCGGTCTAACTTCGGCCCATCCTTCTTCCCATACGTTCCCAGATCAAACAGGAAAATGTCCCCATTTGGTGCGGCCAAATGTAGGAGTATGGTTCTGGCCGATCCCGCCGATCCTCTCCTCGAACCTTCCTTGTCTTCCACGGTTCCTTCGTCGTCTAGGATCATGTATCCTCCCCTGTTGACAGACTCTATGAACCTCTTCCAATCCTTCCTCGGCGACTCCCACGGGTACTTCGGAATCCCGAAATTCGCCTCGTCTCCTTTCACCACATAGTGGAAATGCTCAAAGATCACGTTGTCCAGCGACGGCGTCCAGTAGGTTCCGACCAGCCGCTGTTCATGCATCTCCCTGAAGTGGTCCTGTAGCGCTCGCGCTGCGTGACCCTTTTTCAACCGGTCGTAGTATCCCCTTGTCCTCTCTTCCGGATGCCTCTTGGTGAAATTCACCAGTATCTCCTTTCCTCCTGACTCCGCTTTTCTCTTCCTGATCAGTTTCCCCGCCATTTCGAACTCTCCCGATCGCAGTTTCTGTCCGTTGCTTTAATTATGTTCCAGAATAATTTCTCTACTGTTACCATAATTTGTAATATTTTTGCCCTATTGTTATTTTAATTATTTTTAATTTAATTTAATTATACTACTTACTATTTATGGATTATTCTATTTCACAATCCACATTCTGACCTACTCTATGGGCCTGTGCAGTACAGCAGTATGTGTCGCGTGGCCTACACGATCTATCCAGCTGTGCTCATATGCCCCCCTCTTGCTACTAACTGCTAACTAATACCCATATTATACATATCCCTTCTACCCCTATTACTAATCGGTACTACGTACCCTCCTACTAACCTCTAACTAACTAGCGGTACTACGTACCCTCTAACTCTTACCCTCTCTCTCTCTAACTAACTAGCGGTGCTAGGTACCCTCTAACTCTTACTCTCTCTCTCTCTAACTAACTAGCGGTACTACGTACCCTCTAACTACTCTGACTCTACTAACCACCGGTACTACGTACCTTACTACTTCTCTAACTCCACTAACTCCACTAACTCTCTCTACTAACTAACGGTACTACGTACCCTCTTACTAACCTCTAACTCCACTAACTCCACTAACTCTCTCTACTAACTAATGGTACTACGTACCTCCTAACTAACTAACTGACTCTAACTTTCGGTACTACGTACCTCCTAACTAACTAACTATTTTCGGTACTATGTACCTCCTAACTAACTAACTAATTCTAACTCTAATTATTTTTTTTATTTTTTTTTTATTTTATGTTTTTTGCACCTATCTTGCCACCTATCCGCATCGGAGTAAGTGCCTACAACTCTCGCCAACCGCCACTGGTTGTTGATGATAGTATCATCCGTAACGATTACGAGATCTCCCTCTCTTAACTCCCTATTCGACTTCCTCCACTTGCTTCTTTTGTGAAGCGTGGGTAGGTATTCCTCAACCCACCTCCTCCAATACTCTGCGCTTATCGCTTTAGCGACTTTCCAACTCTGGCGGGAGTGTATGTCATCTGGGTCTACACCCCGCATATCAATGGTCGCTGGCCTTTCCATTAGAAAATGGCTGGGCGTCAGCACATCTAGTGACTCAGGGTCATCATTCTCCGGATATAGCGGTCTGCTATTAATGATACCCTCACACTTTGCAAGTACTGTTCTCAAGACGTCCTCTGTGACCATATGGGTGTTCATTAACTTCGTCATCAGGCGCTTCGAACTGCCCACCAGTCTCTCGACGCATACTAGTGTATGTGGTGCATACGGCGTCCTTCTCTCCCACTTTACTTGTCGTTGTCTCATGGCTGCCCTGACTTCCTCCCCTTCCTAGATGTCCAAGGCCTCTGCCATCTCGTTCTCAGCTCCCACAAAGTTGGTTCCGCTGTCGGAGTACATTACTGCGATCGTCCCACCTTTGCAGTCTCTGAACCTTTCTAATACATTAATGAATGCTGATGCGGTTGCATCTTGGGCGAGTTCTATCCCTACCGCCCGCGTGTTATTACATACGAAGATGATGCCGTAGCGTTTCTCCGTGTGCCGCATCACTTTGATCTTTATTGGCCCAAACATGTCCACACCGCAATGCGTAAATGGCGGGTCGTGCTGTCTTACCCTACTCGCCGGCAGTGGTGCCATCTCCTGTGTGGCTCGCTCCTTCTTCGCTCGTCGGCAGGTCTGGCACTGCCCCACTACCGCGTTTACCTTCTTCCTCAACTGCTTGACCCAAAAGGTCCTCCGTATCTCCGTAAGGGTTCGGTTGGTGCCCCCATGCAATATCGACTTGTGGGAGTCCCAGATAATCTGGTGGACTATTGGCGATCCTGTGGGAATGATGATGGGTTTCGGTGGTACAACTATGCTGTTGTTGTATCCTACCCTAGAGTTCATTACTAGAATCCCGTCGTCATTAAGTTGTGGCAACAGCGTAATCAGCTCGCTGTCCCGTCGAAGATGCTGTTGTTTGCCGACGCGTTCCACCTCGTCGCCATAGTTCTTCCGTTGTTCGTAGCGGATTACTGCTTGTGGCCGCTCCTTCCAGATCTATTGTTGTCCTAATCTTCACGTCTTTGCCAACTCCCCTGAGGAAATTCCCGAACGCTCGCCAGTACGCCACTAATTTTTTGGTCTTGTACCAACTAGAACTGTAGCTGAGGAGTTTATCCGTCGGGTTATCGCACAGTCCTCCTGGTCTTGGTTGCACGTCCCTTATCTCTCTTACCATCTGGGAGTATATCTCTTCTCCCTATGAATCTCCTTCTTCTCCCTCCAATACTGCTTCTCCTGAGCCCGGGTCCACCTTTCTCATCGGCGGCTAGGCCTCCTTGTCGCTCAGAAACTGTGGCCCGTGTTGCCACAATACTTCCTTTTTTAAGAAAGTGTGGCGTGCCACACCCCTCGATAACAAGTCTGCTGGATTCTCGTCCGTAGGGCAGTAGTGCCATCTTCATAACTCTGTGGTCGCCCTTATTTCGTCCACCCTATTTGCGACGAATATAGGGTATCTCGTCCTCTCGTATTGTAACCAGCCAAGTACTACCATGGAATCCGTCCAGTAGTGTGTCTCCACTATGTTGGGAATAGCGTCCATTAAGTAGGTTGTGGCCCTAACTCCTAGTCTTGCTGCTGTAAACTCGAGCTTCGGAACCGATGCTGAATCTGGTGGCGTCGACTTCGCCTTGCTAAAGGCAAGTCTGGGCTTGTGAGGCCCCTCTCGTTGTACTAAATAGAGTGCTGCTCCGTATGCCTCTAGTGACGCATTGGAGAACATGTGCAGATCCAGATTCGTCATGTCCCCATCCGGGAAATACACATGTGGCATGCTGTATGTTCCCATATGCTCCAAACCTCCTGTCCACTTACACCACTGTTTCCTGATCTCTTCTGGTACCTCTATGTCCCACTCATCCTTCAGTTTGTATACTCTCTTGAGTATCTGTTTCCCCGTGACTAATAGTGGGGATGCTAGACCTAGGGGATCGTATATCCTTGCTATGTACGACACATAGCCCCTCTTTGTGTGGATGTCTGCGCCCTCCTGGCTCAACTGGTACTTCAGTTCGTCCATCTCTCTATTCCACACAATTCCCAGTGCCTTCTGTTGAGACTGTCCTCTTGTTTGCCATGTCCTGCCCTTTGGCTGTTGTGGGATTATCCATGGTCGATTCTGGTCTCTCGTCCTCTATCGCCTTGATAAATTCCTCCAAACTGGATTGGAATTTGGTCAGGTTAAAGCCGGATCCTTTTAGGATGTCGCAAACCTCATGCCCTGTGTCCAGTATCTCCTTAACCGTATTTCCAGACTCCATTCCGTCGTCTACGTAGAAGCCGCGTCGAATCATATTGACGGCCCTAGTGCTGTATCTATCCTCCTTCCCCTTCACTGTATCTCTTACTGCCATAGTCGTTGTAAATGAAGACGACTTGGCTCCCATGTTCTGTACTACCATCTTGTACATCGGTATGGTCGATGGTTCTTCGTCGCCGTTGTACAACAAGAAGCGTTGACTGTCGCTATCCTCTTCCGTCACACGGACTTGGTTGAACATGCCTTCTATGTCACACGTGAAGGCGTGTTTCCCATTTATAAATCTAAGTAGGACCTCTATCCCTGAGTTGTATATGTTGGGACCTTCTAGCAGATAGTCGTTTAAACATTTCCCGTCGGTCTTTGCCGATGCGTCCACTACCATCCGCAGTTTACCTTTCTTCGGATCTAAAGCCACGTGGAGTGGTAAGTAATATGTCCTGTCCGTATTTGGTTTGTCGACCGGTAACTCCACGGCCCATCCCTTCTCGACGTACTTTCTGATTGTTTTGTGAATGTACTCATTCTTTTCGGGGCTTCGTTTTAACGTCTGTTTCAACTTACGAAGCCTCGTGAGTACCATTCCTTTATTATCGGGCAGTGGTAGCTTTGGTAGCTTCCATACCATTCCTATGGTATACCGCCCCTCATCGCATCTCATAGACTCCTCTACGCTCTGCTGAGCCTGTTTGTCTTCTACCGAGGTTCCAACCCCGGTTTCCTTTAGTCCCTCAAAATCTTGTCTGAGCAGTCTCTTGAGCTGTTCTTCCGCTCTCTCATCCCCTATTTCTTGCATGGTTCCCGCGAACATGCATCCTGATGTCTCCGACATCCTAAATGGTATCTTGCTCTTGATTGGGCCACTCAGCATCCACCCGAATGGTGTTAGTATCGCCACCGTGTCACACTGCCTGTCTTCGCCGAAGACCGTTTGCATTCTTTCGTGGGCCGTCGGGCAGTCCATTCCTACTATGATGGATACCTTCCTAACGTCCACCTCTGGGATTGAGAAGTCAATATCATCCAGAAATTTATATTGTTCGACCTCAATGTTGGTTGGCCGTCTGGCATTGATGTTTATTGACTCTATCACTTGGATGGGGTCGATGCTCGCCCCATAGTCGCATCCCGGTGCTATTGCTGCAATCGCGCACCGTCCGGTTCTCATGTCCAGGACCTCATCTTTGCTGGAGATGGTTGTTACCGCCATTCTACTTGGCCTCGTTCTCAATCCTATCTCTGCGGCCACCCAATCCTCGATTAATGTGAAGGCAGCTCCACTATCGACCAGCATCAGTGTGGTCACTGATCAATTTCCTTCTCCAATCACTCATACTGGCACTACCCCAAGTAGCACCGTTCCTCTCTTCTTTGCCCCTACCGTGCTTGTTGCCATCGTTTGGCCTTTACTTTGACCGAACTTAATCGGTGTCTCCTTGCATTGCCAAGCTCTATGCCCACTCATCACACATCGCGAGCAGATCTCATTTCTCGCCGCGTATTCTACCTGATCTTCTCTGGGTAGCGCTTGCCAGTACCTGCAGTTTATGGTTTGATGAAGCGCATTTGTATGTAGCTGGCATTTGCTCTTTGGGTTGTAGCCGTCCTTATACAGTGCATTGCGTATCGCAGCTGCGTTTGTACCAAAGTCCCTACTATTCTTATTGTTTGGGTTTGGCCTACTGGACGTACTGGGGTTATATTTATTTGTGTTGTTATTTTTCCCCTGTCCGTTCCATGGTGTGGTCTTACCCTCGGCTACCTGTGGACTTGCAGTCCCCTGCGTCGGTGCATAAGGCAGTGATTGCCTGAGCTTTGGTAATGCGTTTGACGTGTTGTGCTCTGGCTTCGGTCTATGGTAATCCGTCTTCGATCCCTTTCCCAGGCTATCTTCGCTATAGACTGGGTCGGTTATTAGTTCAGCTTCGTAATTTAAGAAGCTCGACATTTCTTCTAAACCCGGTTCCACACCCTTCCTATCTCGAGTGAAGAAAGCGATTTTCCTCCACTTGTTGCGCAGCCACATCGGTAGTGCCTGGGCTATCGTAGTGATGTTGTTGGACGCATTGAGTTTGTATGGCGCGTCTAGCGTCTTTAACACGATTAGTGCCTTCTCGACCTTGTTTGCGAATGTCCGGGATTATCCTGTAGGCCACCCGATGTTATGCCTCTCAGGGATTGCCGGATGATCTTGGCCGGGTGCCCGTATTCCCTGTCCAGTGCTCGCCATGCCATCGTGAAGCCGCCCTCTATGCCCTGGTATTGCCTCACGATGTCGTATGCTGGGCCTCCTGTGTATACTTGCAGATATTTTAGGCACTCCGCCTGCGTCAAGTTCTTTGTTAGTATTTCGTTACTATACATGTGCCGAAACTGTAGATATTCTTCCGGCCTGCTCCCATCGAATTTGAATGGTTCCACGGGTGGTAGCTCGATCCTAGTTTTTAGCGCATCGATTAACGTGGCCATTCCCATCGCCTGCGCTTCCAATGGGTTCGATGGATGTTGCATAGTTTCTCCTGTTGGGTGCGGTCCGTCCGTCCTATTTTCTGCCCTCCTCTGGCTTGGGTATATCATTGGGGGTAGCGGCCCCCTCCATACTTCCGTGTCGCATGATCTATTTTCATCCAAGTGTCTCGTTGTTCTTGCTCCTATCGGGGTATATTGTTGATATTGTGATGGGGGAATGTCACCCTGTCCCCCCCCCACCGGTATGCTTGGTACTGGGGTTGATGTTAATATATTGGGGCCCATGCACCTATCCGCAATAATTCCCCCCTCCCCTGGGTATATGTTATATCCTTGCATGCTGAAGTCATACTGTTGTGCTGGTACCAGTATAGGCCTACCAGCTTCTGGCCTACCTGCCGGTATGTACTCCGCGACTTCCGGGTTTAATCCCGTCGTCCGCGCTATCCTATCGCCTACATTATTTCTGCCAGCATGGCCTATGGTATGTGCAGTAAGGCCTAAAGTATGTCCCACAGTCTGTATGTGCCGCTCGGGATCAAAGTTTAATCTTCTCGAAGAATCCTCCCCGCGGCTACCGTATTCTCGATCAGTAGCAATATCCCGCCGGAAAGTTTCTCTTCGACCCCCTCCACTACTCTCGTCCTCGCGCCGGCACATCGCGCACCCCCC
Organism: Nemertoderma westbladi; assembly: GCA_032718475.1. NCBI lineage: Eukaryota > Metazoa > Xenacoelomorpha > Nemertodermatida > Nemertodermatidae > Nemertoderma > Nemertoderma westbladi. Next base: position 79,468 of record JAUCBJ010008684.1, read on the forward strand.
TATCGGCGCATAGTGCGCCTTGTCAGGTTGCGCCTCTCCGGGGCGACGGCAATCTCCCAAAGTTCGACCCCACCGACTCTCCGTTTCCATCTCGACTATCGACGGCTGGCTATCCGTCCTCGCTCTCCTATCGTTTGCGGCGATACTTCTCCTACCTTCTTCTCTTCTTCTCTCTCCAGTGCAGTATTCCCACTCGTGAGATCTCTCGTCAACCTCCCGGTTAAACTCCACTGTTCTTCTTCCCTCTTCTGATCGGGCTCGACGCTTCGTCCGCCCTCCCGCGACGTCAACCTTCCTCTCTCTGCTCGATCGCACGTCGCTGGGGATACTCGCAATCCCCCTATTACTCGCCGTCGCCGGGTGTTGCGGTTTACCTAATTCGGCCCGCGCATTATCCGCCGACGCCTGTGGAACACTCTCTGCCCCCTCCTTCTCGCCGCTAACCAGTTGCTGTGGGGTTCCCGTAGTCCCCCCCCCACTCGCCACTAACTTCCCGTTCTGGGGCTCCTGCAGCCCCCCCCCCCCCCCCCCCACTCGCCACATATCACGTCGCTACCTCTTACATCTTTTCGACACCCCTCTCCAGTCGACACAATGTATCTACTGCGGCTGGGCCCGTTTGCCCCCGCCTCTCTCTCCACTACTACTTGGCCTACCGGGCCTACTCCGGGTTGGTTCAACCCCGCCACCTTCTGCCTACTAATTATGTGGCCTACCAGGCCGCCGTGGGGTTGACTCAACCCCGCCACCTCCTGCCTACTAACTACGTGGCCTACCAGGCCGTTGTCGGGTTGACTCAACCCCACCACCTCCTGCCTACTAACTGCGTGGCCTACCAGGCCCCCGTCTGCCGGGTTGCGTATGTCCGACACGTTCACATTAATAGCACCACTGCGATTGTCGCCTGTTAAATCAATTTGGTCCTCCATTTCACCTAAATTATTTTGTGCACCAAAATTAGAGACGGAATTACTTTGTTCGTTTGAGATAAGATTGTTAGAATTATCTTGTAAATTCGGATCTGGATCGTTATTTAAATTATTTGGAATAATTGCATTTAAGTTTAAATTACTACTACTAGGTAAAATATTTCCTGGAATAAAGGTTTGGTTAGAATTATCCAATACGGTACTATTAATATTAACGTCGTCTACTGTAGTATTATTATTACCCCCCCCCCCCCCCCCCCCGCCCGTACGGTTAAACCAGTCTCGGGTCTGTCGTGCGGTTCCTGTAAGTGGGGTATTAATAAATGTTTCCTCGGCCCTTGGCTCCTCGAAAGCACTCGACCCAGCCTCACTCTCTGACAACCCCAATCGCGCCAATTTCAGTATGCGCTCCTTTCTGGTCTGGTACTGAATTAACCCCCCTAGGCGGGCATGTAAACCATCCCGCATACGCCTCCCATCTGCTATCATTTCCCGACTCTCCCGCGCGCTCTGTTCGGCCAGTTCCTTCTCTCTCTCAATTCTCTCCGTTCGTCTCGCCTTGCGCTCTTTACATTCCGCCTTGCGCTCTTTACGCTCACTTTCCTCTCTTGCCTCACACTCCCTACGCTCCTTATCCTCTCTCGCCTCGCGCTCTTTACGTTCCTTATCCTCTCTCGCCTCGCGCTCTTTACGTTCAGCCTTGCGCTCTTTACGCTCACTTTCCTCTCTCGCCTCACGCTCCTCTTGTTCCTTCCTCCCTATTTCCTCACTCTCCCTAAAGCTTCTCGCGGCTCTCTCGGCCCTCTCTCCGGTCTCTTTAACCAGTTCCATCTCTTTCTCTAATAGCGCTTTCCCCTCCTCTAACTGTCTCTCTACCTCTCTCTGGCCCTGCGCTATCAGATCGAGATGGTACACCGCGTTTATTTCCCTCACCCGTCTTCCTTTTACGGAGGATGTAGCAGACTTATCGGTTGTGACGGATTCCCTCCGCCTTCCCGTCCTACTAACTCTCCCCCGCCTCCCGGAACTGGAATTCCCTCCAATCGACGAGACCGAATCCTCGGGGTTAACCTCGGATTCGCCCTCCTCAGGTCTCCTCCAACCCACTAATTTTATACCCCGGGCATCGACTAAGTACGGCCATATGTACACTATGCTAGGTTGCATGCCCCTACACCGCCATAAATCACACAGTTCCTCGGCAACCCCTCTCGCTCTCTCCTTGGCCAGTTCTCTTTGCCCGAAGTGCATTAGACTAAAATATGGCCCCCCTCTTCCCGAACTGAAGGATGACCCCTTACCGATGGGTCTGGCGTCGTAGGCCTATACCGTCTGGTTGCGGCCTCGCGGATCGTTAGTTCTTCGTCCAGGGTCCGCGTTGGCGTTACGTCGCTCATCTTTTACTTTAGATCGGTAGCTGGCTGGAGTTCTAAGACTGTGACGGGATCCAAGGAGGATCCCGGTTTATCCGTGGTTATTATAAGAATGCGTCCCCGCCGTGTGAATGTGAAAAAAGTCTAAGAGTTCTGATGTTATTGATTCTCCGATATATGTATAATGTAATGGGTATAGTATAAAATGGATACAGTATAGATGATTGAATAATACAATGAGAGTTATTACAGTATGTACAGATAAAATGGTGGTAGGCGAGGACGGTCTTAGAAGTCTCCGCTCTACCCTAGCTAACCGACTAATACAATGAGATAACTTATTACAGTAATATGATAACTGGTAATATATATTGCACGGTTTGGCCGTTGTTACAGTACCTAGCCGGTGCCTTCCTCCCATTGGCTAATATCCCTGTTGGCGCCCTTTGAAGTGTTTCCCCTCGCTCCTGCTATTATCTCTCTGTCAGGGGTATGGCCCCTGACCCCTATTGTGCGTTTCTCCTTCCCACTTTGTCGGGGTGGTACGAGGTTGGGTAATCAACCTCGTGCTCCAAATATTGCTTAACGGCTTACTTTGTGGGGTGTTAGCGGAATTGAATAAGCTAACAAGTCTGCCAGCATTTGGTCTGTGTTTTGTTTGAATAGTCTGCACGGGTAGCGAGTATTCGCAACATTCAATTCCCCAAGTTTATTCCTACAGTAATTGTGCTTGTTACATACCGTTATAGTTAAATTAACCCCGGTACTACATCAGGGCTGCTTGGCGTAGGTAAAGACTGGTGATTTTGTGCTCCGGTCACTCCAGCAGATACTGTGGTTCTTTTGGCTGTTCATGTATATTTAACTGCTGGTTATTTGTTGTATAAGTACTTGTACCTAATTTAGGGTTTAGAGTACAGTGCTTTCCAAAAGTAATTTAGTGTGTAGGCAGTATATTTGTGTTGTAACGTGGTTAATAGGTACGTTAGCTCTGGTTGGCTTTGATAATTAACCTCTAGGTATAGGAAACTCCAGGTACATAACGTAGTACTTATAGTTTAAGACTATTAGTCGTCAGACGGTGGTATTTCCTTATATGGACAATGCAACTTACTTACTACTACTTTATTGGTTTCAACTACCGTATTTTCCTGTCAGTTTGTAAGAACCAGAAATTCTAACTCCTTGTTAGGCTGGTTTGTAGATTTCTTGTAAAACTACCCTAAAAAAAATTGTACGTGTAACTTTTTTATTGTTTATTTAGAGATTGTGATCTCAACCTGATTCGTAAGTAATTTGTAGTGATAAGTAACTTAGTTAAGTAGAATTATCAGTTAGTATTAGTGTCTAACAAGTAGCACTCCACTGAGAGCGCTTAGCTTCTGTGTAGTGACTTCTTATCCAGAAATAATAACATTTATTTCAAATATAGTCAAAACCCATTATGGGTATAAATATATATATATATATATGTATATTCGTTGTAGCTAAAACGTTTAATTTGTTATATGCAGTGACGTTCTAGCTACTCCAAGTTATATGCGGTAGACGTTTTGGTAGATTTTAAACGTTTTGGCTACGAGTAGCCAAAACGTTATCAAGTAGCCAAAACGTCTTCACCAAAAATTGGTTTAACATCTAACGGATTATATATACATATATAACGGATTACAATATGTTTGAGGAGCTTCTGTCAGCCAGTAGGTAGGTTTCCCGTCAGTTTCATAGAATACATAGTTTATGTACAAGTACAGTATATTTTTCACTGTTATTATTTTTTAAGTAATGCCAATGTATACAAAGAGCTAAATTTTATAATAATCGGCCTTATATTTTCCGAAATACTACATTTATTCAGCCATACCAATAATAATAAATTCTTGTTCATGTTCATATTCAATAAAAATATTATTTAATTCTATGCAAATTCTATTTCAAGCCTTTGACAGACTATACAGTTCACCAAGTTATGTGTTATTCTGAGATATACTAATTAGTAACTGAAGTTCATTTAGAGTGACTTAATTACACAATTGAACGCGGTTATTGTGAGTGTTTTATTTAAGCAATGATTATTGGATCGGAAATTTGGAATGTAAACAGTTGAATTTGGTTTGTGAATTTATTATATATAGTAATGATGATCATCAGTTTGAACTAAGGTGCAGTGCCGTCGGAAGCAACAACATAGCGCCCCCAGATTTCACATTCAGCTATATAGTTTTCCAGTTCATCCCTATTCTCAAGTTTGGTGTCCTTAAGCAGGCCTTTGAGGAAAGTCATTAGCTGTCCACCACACCTATTCTCGAAGGAAGTTTGCCACAGCACGAGATTGCGGACAGGTTGATCCTTCCAGCGAAAACAGTGTCCAACAAGCTTCAGACTGCGTCTCTGCGTTCTGCAGGGTGATGCTGGGTCTTGTCAACGAGATATCGCCCTAGTTGTATAACATATCATTACTTATGTGTACATAGTAGGCATTGCTGTGCACCCTGCGCCGATTCCTGTTATACTAAAGGATAAGGGGAAAACGGTTATATGATACACCCTAACTGAGGTCGTTTATTGAAAAGCCATAGATTTCCAATGAATTCATTCAAAAATATTAAAATATTTATCGAATTACGGATTAGAGTCTACACTAGGTTGTAATTCAGCGCTTGTACTTTACTTACATCTTGTGCGAGTTAGAATTGAAGTCACTGTAGTGATGACAGGTTTGATTACATTTTAGGTAAGACTTCTTGGACATCACCTTAGATTGCTATATAGATTACGATTTATAGTACACCCTAGATTAATGCTTTTTTGACTAAGATTAAAATCTATATTTCAGATCACATAATTCCAGAATGGTAATTCACTATATTTGTCAATCCCAAGTGATCCACTTAGCTATAATTACTAGTTATATTCCTGGAATGAGTAACCTAATGTCCAGTATGCACAACAAAATTATAATTATTTGGAGGATTTTTACTGAAGTTAAGCTGACTGTTTGAATTTCTGCTTAGATTTAAATTAAATCAAAGCCAATATTAGATAGAGTCTTACATTTCAAGTAGGACGAAAGATAATATTTAGTCCAAGATTACTTTTTAGATTTCAGCTATATTTCGTCTAAACATACCCCATAGATTTCAGTTTATATTTCGACCAAGATTAAGACTGACTTAATGTAGAAATGGCGTTTATGTTACATATGTTATTCATAAAATAACGTTCTAGTTACAAGTTTAATAATTATGTATCAAGGTGGTAGGCAAAAGTGAAGTTATCATGTAGTGTATGTGAATATCTATATACTATACATTACGCTGTTGGTTCTAAACAGTCGGCTTCATTCCGGCTTATATTCCAAGATTACTCTTTGGTTTTCGTCTTAGATTTCAGAATAAATCTAAGCCGAGATTTCAAGTTAGACGAGAGGTTAGATTTCGTTCAAAATTACTTTTTAGATTTCAGATTATGTTTTGTCTAAGATTACCCCATAGATTTCTGCTTAGATTTGTCCCTACCCCATAGATTAAAGCTTATATTTCGTCCAAGATGAAAACTTAATGTAAAAATGACGTTTATGTTACATATGTTATTCATAAAATAACGTTCTAGCTACAAGTTAAATAATTATGTATCAAGGTGTAGGCAAAACGTACTGAGAGATATATATATGTGACCAGAACGGCACTTTACTATTATTCAAAGTGTACGTACCTCTTAGCTATTATTACTATAAATATTCTTTGAATAGCTGGCAATGAATGAACTGTCTAGTACAATGCACACTAACTTATTGTACTGTAAAATATAATTTCTGTAAATATCGTTACTGATATAAAGTTGATGATGTATGTGGTATCTTGTACTAATTACTACTCTACTATTATGTGAAGTTATCATGTAGTGTATGTGAATATCTATATACTACTGTACTATACATTACGCTGTTGGTTCTAAACAGTCGGCTTCATTCCGGCTTATATTCCAAGATTAGTATTTGGTTTTCGTCTTAGATTTCAGAATAAATCTAAGCCGAGATTTCAAGTTAGACGAGAGGTTATATTTCGTTCAAAATTACTTTTTAGATTTCAGATTATGATTTGTCTAAGATTACACCATAGATTTCTGCTTAGATTTGTCCCTAACCCATAGATTTAAGCTTATATTTCGTCCAAGATTACTCTTTGGATTTCGTCTTAGATTTCAGAATAAATCTAAATCAGGATTGTGGTCTTAGATTTCAAGTTATACGAGATGTTAGATTTGATCCAAAATTACTTTTTAGATTTAGCTTTTAAGATTACAGCATCGATTTCAGCTTAGATTTCGTCCAAGATTACTCTTTGGATTTCCGTTTCGTTTTCAGAATAAATCTAAGCCAAGATTGTGGTTTGGGACATCAAGTTAGTCGAGAGGTTAGATTTCGTCCAAGATTACTTTTTCGATTTCAGATTATGTTTTGTCTAAGATTACCCCATAGATTTCTGCTTAGATTTGTCCCTACCCCATAGATTAAAGCTTATATTTCGTCCAAGATTAAAACTTAAGGTAAAAATGACGTTTATGTTACATATGTTATTCATAAAATAACGTTCTAGCATCAAGTTAAATAATTGTGTATCAAGTTGTAGGCAAAACGTAGTGAGAGATATATGTATGTGACCAGAACGGCACTTTACTATTTGTAAATCCCAAGTGTGTACTGTATCTCTTAGCTACTATTACTAAATAAATACTTGGAATAGGTAATTTAATGTCTACAGTAGTACGATGCATATCAAAATTGTAATTTCAGTGACTATTTTTACTAAAATTAAATTGTTGACTGATTGATGTACGAGGCATCAACACCATGTACTACATAATTACTATTAAATGTAGCTGTAATTTATTGTAGGCCCTACAGTATTAATGCATTAGATTTGCATAGATTTGGACAGTTCCTTTTATATGTAACTCATTTCATAATACGTGCCGGAATAGATTTGGACAGTTCGGTACTTTTATATGTAACTCATTTCATAATACGTCCGGAATAGATTTGGACAGTTCCTTTTATATGTAACTCATTTCATAATACGTGCCGGAATAGATTTGGACAGTTCGGTACTTTTATATGTAACTCATTTCATAATACGTGCGGAATAGATTTGGACAGTTCCTTTTATATGTAACTCATTTCATAATACGTGCCGGAATAGATTTGGACAGTTCCTTTTATATGTAACTCATTTCATAATACGTGCGGAATAGATTTGGACAGTTCCTTTTATATGTAACTCATTTCATAATACGTGCGGAATAGATTTGGACAGTTCCTTTTATATGTAACTCATTTCATAATACGTGCCGGAATAGATTTGGACAGTTCCTTTTATATGTAACTCATTTCATAATACGTGCGGAATAGATTTGGACAGTTCCTTTTATATGTAACTCATTTCATAATACGTGCGGAATAGATTTGGACAGTTCCTTTTATATGTAACTCATTTCATAATACGTCCGGAATAGATTTGGACAGTTCCTTTTATATGTAACTCAATTCATAATACGTGCGGAATAGATTTGGACAGTTCCTTTTATATGTAACTCATTTCATAATACGTGCGGAATAGATTTGGACAGTTCCTTTTATATGTAACTCATTTCATAATACGTGCGGAATAGATTTGGACAGTTCCTTTTATATGTAACTCATTTCATAATACGTCCGGAATAGATTTGGACAGTTCCTTTTATATGTAACTCAATTCATAATACGTGCGGAATAGATTTGGACAGTTCCTTTTATATGTAACTCATTTCATAATACGTCCGGAATAGATTTGGACAGTTCCTTTTATATGTAACTCAATTCATAATACGTGCGGAATAGATTTGGACAGTTCCTTTTATATGTAACTCAATTCATAATACGTGCGGAATAGATTTGGACAGTTCCTTTTATATGTAACTCATTTCATAATACGTGCGGAATAGATTTGGACAGTTCCTTTTATATGTAACTCATTTCATAATACGTGCCGGAATTGATTTGGACAGTTCGGTACTTTTATATGTAACTCATTTCATAATACGTGCGGAATGGATTTGGACAGTTCCTTTTATATGTAACTCAATTCATAATACGTGCGGAATAGATTTGGACAGTTCCTTTTATATGTAACTCATTTCATAATACGTCCGGAATAGATTTGGACAGTTCCTTTTATATGTAACTCAATTCATAATACGTGCGGAATAGATTTGGACAGTTCCTTTTATATGTAACTCATTTCATAATACGTGCGGAATAGATTTGGACAGTTCCTTTTATATGTAACTCATTTCATAATACGTGCCGGAATTGATTTGGACAGTTCGGTACTTTTATATGTAACTCATTTCATAATACGTGCGGAATGGATTTGGACAGTTCCTTTTATATGTAACTCAATTCATAATACGTGCGGAATAGATTTGGACAGTTCCTTTTATATGTAACTCATTTCATAATACGTCCGGAATAGATTTGGACAGTTCCTTTTATATGTAACTCATTTCATAATACGTGCGGAATAGATTTGGACAGTTCCTTTTATATGTAACTCATTTCATAATACGTGCCGGAATAGATTTGGACAGTTCGGTACTTTTATATGTAACTCATTTCATAATACGTCCGGAATAGATTTGGACAGTTCCTTTTATATGTAACTCATTTCATAATACGTCCGGAATAGATTTGGACAGTTCCTTTTATATGTAACTCATTTCATAATACGTGCGGAATAGATTTGGACAGTTCCTTTTATATGTAACTCATTTCATAATACGTCCGGAATAGATTTGGACAGTTCCTTTTATATGTAACTCATTTCATAATACGTGCGGAATAGATTTGGACAGTTCCTTTTATATGTAACTCATTTCATAATACGTGCGGAATAGATTTGGACAGTTCCTTTTATATGTAACTCATTTCATAATACGTGCCGGAATAGATTTGGACAGTTCCTTTTATATGTAACTCATTTCATAATACGTGCGGAATAGATTTGGACAGTTCCTTTTATATGTAACTCATTTCATAATACGTCCGGAATCGATTTGGACAGTTCCTTTTATATGTAACTCATTTCATAATACGTGCGGAATAGATTTGGACAGTTCCTTTTATATGTAACTCATTTCATAATACGTCCGGAATAGATTTGGATCATTTTAGTGTAGATAAATTAGATAAAATTGTTCATATGTTTAAATGTTTTTGATCCAGTTAATTTGTGCTCCGCAATATTGTGCTCCATAATAATTCTTCCCATTATTGTATTTCCTTGAATTATTAGTTGTTATTGTTAATGAAATAAAATATTAGTGAAAAATTATTAATTTTGTATAATCATCTTATCCGGGACCTGGATCATATACTGGAATTGTGGTGGAGGTTTCGTATCATCAGAATTGCCAACCATATTGTTACGGATCTGAAAAAAATCTTTTAATTATGTCGGATATTAATTACAACCGGATATTTACCAGTTATTAGTATCGGATGCCGAATTATTAATTTAGAGTCGTCCCTACAGGAAGTTCGAGTAAATCCTAAAGTTTCAGTTTCCTAAATAATTTCAGTAATTTCGGTTTTAGATTTCATTTTCAGTTTAATTCCAGTGTTCAGTATTAACTTCTTTATAGTATCTACATAAGTGTAAGTCACTTACAATAGTGTCCTTTATTTTGAATTCGATTTCATCTTGAATGTCATGATCAAATATCAGCAATGATTACGGCCGTAGATTTCAAGTGTAGACAAGAAGACAGATTTGTCCAAGATTACTTCTTATATTTTAACATTTTAACATAACAAAAATGTAGAAGTAGTGGGGTTTTGAAGTTGACAATTTCCAAAAAAAATATATGGAGATAATAGAGATTTTATTATACACATTGTTTAATAGTAATTTCAATAGGTCTCCCTAAATGGAAATAGTTATAACTTGAAAACTAAAAGAGCTTTTAAATAGCGGTTTTCAGGTATGGAAACACTAATTAATCGTGCATTACATTACATTTGTATTTATAAAAATAATTTAGAAATATTTTGTACCAAAATGGTGTACCAAAATAAATAATAGTGGTTGCCCCCCCCCCCCACCCCCCCCCGCTCCCCCCGTACTATGCAGTATGGAGATCGGAATCAAGCAGACATTTTGGAACCAATGAGAAGTAATGTAGAGAAATATAGAAATACTGTATCTGTACACCACATTATTAATAGGGCCTACCTACAGTACATGATGCCGCACATATCGTAATTAGGTCTAGTACATGATGATGCCTCGTGGTACATCCAGGGGGGGGGGGGGGGGGGAACTAGACGCAATATAAATTAATTCGTCGCAAATAAAAGCTGATAACTTTCAAAAATAAAACTGTAAGCTGTTTTATTGTATATGGTTTATTACTTTGGTTAAAATAACGTGCCACTGTAACCTGCTCCTTTCCCTTCAATTTTCTCCTTCCTTTCCATTAAATATTTGTTTTAGATTGGGAAACACCTTATAATCGATCATAAAACTAATTTCAAAATGTTTTGGATCAAAATGGTGTACTTCCCCGTAACTCCAGTCTTCAGTATTAACTACTACTACATTTTAGTAGTAGTCACTTACAGTATGTAGGTTCCAATATTTATTTCGTCAATATTAATATTTTTCTTGTTAGACGTTTTGGAAACTTGTATAGTTGCTATATATGTGCATATATTTTTTTCTGTAAAAAAAACGTTTTGGCTACAAGGAATATATATATAATATATATTTATAAATCAACTCAATCAGATTTATAAAATAGTAGGCCTGTTATACATCAATTAGGTCTTAATATCAGTTGAACTACTGCTTAATATCAGTAATAAAGTAAAGGGAAGTAACCCTAAAATTCAGAAATTCAGTTATTATTAAATAATTGACATTACCGGTATTTACAGTAAGCTCATTATATTTATATAAATTTAGGCTGAACTTATATACTGGTATTCTGTGACTGATCCTAGTCTGTAAATAATACTTATATATATATACCTATATATACCTTATATATATATATGTGTATACCGGTATTTTCATATTAAATATATATCACGTTACACTGAGTAACGGTATCGGTAACTAACTACTAGGCTGACAGTTGATACTAATTCCTAGACTTGCTTTTACTGCCATTATAGTAGTAGGCATTCAATCGTAAAATAAATCATGTCTGACACAAAGCAAAAACTGTCAGATAGTCTCCTGGAAAGAACGATCTGTGATCCGGATCAAAGTATTGAACATTTCAGACCAAAGTCCAAGTCCCCTCCTACTGTAAGAAAGGTCAACCCTACAGTAGTGGTATCAGACCCTAGGCTAGTAAAGCACCATAGGTCAATTATAGGCACTAGGGCTCAAGTTAAGCGAGACCAAGAGACGGCTGTTAAACAGCAGCAGCACCCGAGCCGAGAACTTATTTCTCAGCGGCAGAATAACTCTAGTTCCGACACTGAAGAGTTAACGCCCGAGATCGGAGCAAGGATGGAAGAAGCGGTTTATCCAGATCCACTTCTAATTCTTCCTGGAGCCGTACTCACTAGAGTATTGATAGCTGTGGAGGAACATCAAGCTGATTGGATGAGAAATAAGAGATCGACCAGGGACAGTTATGCGGGATACACGATGGAGGAACTAAGGTCTATTGTAGAGACGCAATGGAACTTCCCCAGACCCGGACTCCCGTTTAACTTATCGGAAGCTGCCTGGGAGGACTTATACCAAATGGGGATAGTAAGGGACACTCGAGATCCAGCTGTATGGAAGAGGTCAGCAGCAGGATATGTCCAGGGATTCTTCAACTCCTTGGAATGATTAGAAGAACATCTATTTCAACAATCACTAGGACTTCAAGAGCAGCAAGAGCTGCTTTATCAAGTGCAAGAACGAATCTTGCGGATCAGATTAATCCTTTCAGCTTTGAGGAAGCCTCGAAGAGAAGCCAAAACACGTCGTTGCTAGTGGCTGTTAAGAATGAATGTGTGAAGAACGAGTGAATGTTAAGGTCCAGGGAATGACACAATGGAAAGTTCAGCTAAATGAGCGCATGACCCATGGAGCATCAACAGACGCCACCTTTTCTCATGTGGAAGGCAAAGCGATATCCGAAAAACCTCAGAAGAAGGATGCGATTGACATCTATTTGTCGGATTATCAACGATTTATAGGTGACAAGAGCTCAGAAGACGGCTAGCTGGACTTCATCCCAATAGTGAGGGAGCCAAATTCGTGTTGGACTCTTTACATGCGGAAATAATAGCTGCAGAGCAGGCTAAATTTGATGAAAGTATCCTCATAGCAATGGACCAAGAAGAACAAATAAAGAAAAGGCAAATAGAAGACAGAAAGTTAGCAACAGCGGCGGCAGCGGCAGTGGAAGAAGCTGAAAGGAAAGCGGCAGTGGAAGAATCTGAAAGGAAAGCGGCAGCGGCAGCGGCAGAATCTGAAAGAAAGGCAGCAGCGGCAGTGGCAGAAGCAGAACGGAGGGCATCTGAGGCGACAGCCCAACTAGAGTTAGAGAACCTTCAGGCGAAACAAGATTACTTAAATAAACAAAGAGCAGCTACTCAGATGCAACTACTGAGTCAATCTACTCCTAGAAGACAGGGATTTACCTCCTCCGATGAAGGTGATACAACAGAGGTAATAAACCAATCAATCTGGTGGTATACTTCCGTTTCTAATACCCCTACTCGGCATTGGCGCAAAACTCGCTGCGGGAGCTGGTGCCGCCACCGCTGGAGCGGCTATTGCAAAAAGAATTAACCGTGGACGGTAATAATGGTTAAAACGGGAGTAACATTTAGAAAATTATATTTAGTATCGAGTAAACCGTTAGCTACTGATTTAAAACCTCAAGATATACCTAGAGTAAATACTACAAAAAGAAAACCCTTCAAAACATCAACTTCAAAGAAAATAAAATAATTTCAGCTGTTTTTACGGTGATGCCCTTTTTAAGAGATTTGAATATACATATTACTTGCGGTTGTCGAAAAGATGCCACGCAAGATGAGACCGATTTTAAGCCGAAGCTTAGACAAAAAACTGTTAAGAATTTATTCAGATCCTTCATCACCTGCAGGTTTTGCAAGTATCGCAAAATTAGCGAAAGCCGCAAACATCAAACAATCTCAAGCCCAGAAATGGTTGAGCGGGCAAAAGACATACTCCCTTCATGCACCACATAGACATCATTATCCAACATCTAAAATATTTACGGGAGGGTTAAAAAATATATATATATGATGTTGGATTTATATTAGCTTTTATAAACATTCTTCCCATAGTTTTTCTAAACATTATATTATCATGATTATTAGTTGGCAATTTACCATTATACAATCAAATATACATAGGCTTACTTTGAAGTATTATATTTGTCACATTGTTACATTAATTAACAGCTGATTTATCTATTGAGGTTTAAGGTCATGATACACCACAGGAGCGGCGAGCAGCAGCGGCGGGCGGCAGCGGCATGGGGCCGATGTGAGCGGCAACTTTTAGTATAATACATTATAGGAGCGGCGAGCGGCAGCAGCCATTTGTGGTGTATCATCACCCATAGAAAATAATGTGTTCTATTTTTAAAAAGTGGCCGCTTGCCGCTGCCGCTCGCCGCTGCCGCCCGCCGCTCCTGTGGTGTATCATGGCCTTTACTCTTTACCATTTACTCTTTTGATATTCATTGTTGTTGTTTTTTTGTTGTCGTAAAACTTTCAATAATATTGCCAATATGTATACTTACACTGTAGGAATAGCTCTGTTTATATATTAAATATACTATAAGATTATTGTTATTATATTCGACATCTTATACTAAAAGCTCTTTATCAATCCTTTGGGAACCCCAACATATGATTGATCTGGTGGATTTGCAGCAATATAAATCACAAAATAATAATTATAACTATATATTAACATGTATTGATGCCTTTAGCCGGCTTGCTTTTGCCTACGGTATGAAAACAAAAACAGGTATTGAAATTATTAGTATATTGCAAAAAATATTCCAGAAAGGTAAACCAAACAGAATCGCGACTGATCAAGGGTCTGAGTTTCTAAATAAATCTGTGAGGAAAAATTTAGATACTATTGGAGTACGGTATTACGTAATGTACTATGTGAATAAGGCGGCTCTTGTCGAGAGATTCAATAGAACATTAAAAACAAAAATTTTCAAAATTTTTACGCAACGGGGGAATAATGTTTGGATAAAAAATTTTACCCAAGCTTATTTTCGCTTATAATAGGTCATTTTATAGGACTATACAAATGACGCCCACTGAAGTTAATAAATTTAATAAAACTGAATCAATTAATAGATTATATGGGAAATATAGACAGATTAATCACAAGAAAATAAAATTTCAAGTTGGAGATACAGTACAATTATCTATTGCGCGTACTGCTTTTGCTAAAGGCTATCGAGAACAATGGACTCGTGAATTAATTATTATTCATCGGGTCAGATTGGATAGAGTACCAGCGGTAATGTTTGATATTAAGGACAGCGCTGGTGCTATAATAAATGGTTCATTTTATTCATACGAACTCCAAAAGGTCCACCCGAGTAGTAATATTTATCTTCCGATTGACAAAAATATTGGCAAACTTAAAGAACGTGTACGCAATGGGAAAAAAGAATATTTTGTCAGATTCATTGGATCCAAGAAACAGTTGTGGGTACAGCATATTAAATAAGTTTAGGTTTATACTGTATATTAATTCATTGCACGAATAATGGTCACATATGGACATAATTAATCAATATTAACTCGAATGATATTACTATACTATACTGTAAGTCTAATATCTATAGTTCATTCGCTTTAAATAAAGCCAGTAAAATATTGATGCCTTGCATATACTGTAGAAGCAATGAACGTGACGACAGATGTCTATAATTTAACATTATACTGTATGTACAAAAGAGTCAAGTAAAGAGAGAGAGAGAGAGAGAGCTTAAATAATAATAATAATAATGGCCATAGATACATATATCACTCTAGTTTCAGATAGCTCATTAAACACATACCCAAATAATAGCCCTAGCGAGTTTACTGTTGATTTAGCCGAAGAATTATATATTGGTCCAAATGCTAAAATTGGGCTTGCCGAGATTCAATACCAAGCAACGTACAGCAATATTACTCTGCAAACTCAAATCTCGCTGTCAATTGGGGTAGATGCAAAAGATGCAAAATTATACAGTTTATTTCCTGGTATGCATAGCTTTATTCAAGTCATTATTGATGATATAAATAAACTGTTTAATTCTGAATTGAAATATAAAGATTTCGAATTCATTTTTAATACAAATAATTCTAGAAATAAATTTAAATTTCCTTAAAAGTTGAAAAAAATACAATTAAGTCTACGTGGTGATTTAATACAAATTCTAGGCTTAAAACAATTATTGGATCAGAATCATACAAGTATTCCGAATTGGGATATATACAGTACCACTACCGTAGATGAATTAAGCAATATAGAACAACCGATATTAATTTTAAATTATAGTGGACCAAAAATTTCAGAAATTGGTATTTTACATTTTCCGGATCCAACAAATATTACTCGTAATAAATACAGATATCATATATACAGATATTGGCTCATTCCAAAGTAAAGTACGGGACAGTAGTAGGAGAAGAGGTGACCCCATCATACTCCTCCCTAGCTTGGGCTACGGGCTACATCTCAGAGGGCTATTAAAAATGCCAAATTCCGGTGCTAAATCGCGGTGTTTAATGACCATCTGTCACCATCAGTATTGATTCGCGTCGTTGCCTTCAACCAATCGTTGCTTATCACCTACGCGTAGCCTAACCTCGCGATGCCTGCCTTACTCGACAACTGTTACCACCCATTAGTATTGATTCGCGTCGTTGCATCAACCAACCATTGCATATTCATCTTCGCGTAACCTAACTTCACGATGCATGGCTAGCCCCCACCCCTCACTACGCTATTATATTATATCGATTGCCAACTCACCACTGCTAGCTAGTGTTACTCTTCGACAGCCGTCGCCAATCCAACCAACCAAGCAGCCTACCAGTCCAGCACTATGATACGTGAAATTCCGCCACGTTCCAGCTACACGTATACGAACATTTCCATAGTTACTCAACCTAACCAATCCCACAGCATCTGTGCCATATTGAAAGACTACCACCACTAACATTATACTGTGCGTTTTTTATTATAATAATTATTGATTATTACACACAACCCTATGATTCATATTCTTTCACGTATTTCCTATCCACGCAACCAACCAGCTAACCATTCATCCACGTTGCACTCCATCTCTTTTCTTATTCGTCGATGATTATGACACGTCTCATCTCTTCTTCGTTGACTACGTGCCACATCGCAAATTTATATCGATTGCCAACTCAACGATTATTTACCCACCGCTAGCCCCTGCTACTCCTCGACGGCTGTCGCCAAACCAAGCAGCCTACCAGTCCAGCGGTAGGATACATGAAATTCCGCCACGTTTCCAGCTACACGTATACAAACATTTCCATAGTTACTCAACCTCGACCGTAATTTTTTTTTTTAATTGTACTGTACTGTACTGTACAGTAGTTCCCTACCGGCTAATCAACCAATCAATAAACCGAATTTGGGTTATTTCTCAGTTGAAGACCTGTATTATTTTTGTTGAAAATATCTTATATATAATCTCTTGCTTTAATCACAATTAATCATTTGTAATGGTTTTAGTTTAAAAAGTTTTTACTTTGTTTGTTTGTTTGATTTACAATAAAATAAATTAAATAATGTCTTCTGATTCCGATATGGTTATGCCAATAGTAAGGCATTCATTTTTTGCAGAAGATGGTCAAGCCTATATTGTTATTGATTATACAATTTACCGTCAGGGAGATGATAAATATAAAATTGAGTTTTCTGAAAAAGCCAGGAAAGTTTTAAGCTCAATTGATATTGATGCTTCTGATAATAGTATTCATCTTTTAGATTACAACCTGAAAGCTGAGCATGGAGGAAAATTAACCAACATCTTACTATTATCCATGATAGAGGGATTTATTGTTATTACACAATACAACAAAGCTGGTGAAAAGTTTGAAATACGGCTAAATCGGCATAGCCCCTACGAAATTATGTCTTTCTTTATTGTAATGATTTCAAAAGAATCCTTTGTCGAACCTGAAGAATCAACGGATAATGTTGAATATGTTGATAATATCATTGATTCTTGACTTTTCCCCCTATATTATAAATATTTTATGATTATATATAAAATTTTGATATTTTCAAATAATCGAAAATTGTAGTAGTATTTGTATATACAGTATAACAGTTTTGTTTGTTGTTGTTGTTGTGTATTGTGGTAATTATTTTCAATTTACTTTAAAATTTGGAAAATGGATATTTTAAATGAAAAATGTCCAGTTTGCTATTCTAAGTTATTGCAACAACATCGAGATTATTATAAATGTGAAAATAAACATGCAACTTGCGTACAATGTATTGTACAATATTCCGAAATGAATAATTATTGTTCTAAAATTTGTCCTATTTGTCGCGCACCCATATCTAAGTTTAATATAAAGTTGGCAAGATACCAACCCTATTATTGGAAAGAGCTTCGCAATATAACTTATATTTCTGCGGAAAGTAATGATCCGGGAGATATATTTACAATATTGGAGAATATTTTTTATAGAAATGTAGTACGAAGGTGTTGCTATTATATACCTTATTTTTTTAGCAGCGAACATAAAAAAATCATTGGCGCGAAATTCTCGGGAAGTGATTTCCAAACCGCCGATGTTACCTATCATTATTTCGCGTATAAAGATGCTCACCATGCTTGAAATTACATCAGTCTATACTATAATTGGAAATAGCACCTTTTGTTGCAGCGAGCGTCACATACTGTAGATGTGTCATATGTTAATTAAATATACAGTACTCTAATATTGTAGTTACCTCAATTATTGTTATATACATAGTAATGGTGATGGTTTATTGATATTGATATTTATATTATATTATATTGTATTGTATTGTTGATATATCTTAATAACAATAATAAATGGCTGACTTTAATTCAGGTCCATATAATTTAAACTTTCAAATGGGAACAAGTATGATAATTTCTGGCCCATCTGGTTCCGGAAAGTCAACCTTTGTCAGTAATTTAATTAAACACAAGAATGGCTGCTTCAACGAAGCCCCCTTGCGAGTATTGTATTGTTATGGGAGCAATCCACCGACTATTCCCGGTATTACTCACCTTTACAAAGGTTTGCCCGAAAATATAGATAGATTAGTCAATAGTCGAGATTTATTAATTATAGATGATTTGTTAACAGAAACTGAGTCCAGTACAGCATTAACTGTATTGTTTACTAAGGTAGCTCATCATTCCAATATATTTATTTGTTTTATAACGCAAAACATGTTTTACGGTGGGAAGCATAACCGCACAAGATCAATTAATAGCCATACTTTAGTATTAATGAAGAATCCGAGAGACAGTCTATCGGTTTTAAATTTCGCAAAGCAAATGTTACCAGGGCAGACCAAATTTTTAGTTGATTCCTATCAAGATGCAACAATTGAGCCATTTTCACATTTCTTAATTGATTTACGACAGGAAACACCCGAACATTTAAGATTTAGATCGGATATATTTCGTAATCATAATTGTTACATTAAAAATTACATTGACTATAAACGTAGCGAAAATAATAATAATAATAATAATTAATAATTAATATTTTGTAACAATTTTCAATAATGTTGCAACAATGAATAGACTTGTGCAGAAATATCGAAACGAACTGGAATTTCTACGCAGCGCTACCCCTCAACAAAGAACTTATTTTATTAACCATACCGCCAGTAACAAATTAATACGGTTCATTGTAAATACCGCATTAAATGTTCTAAAAGGTAACGTACAATTGACCCCACATTCATTTAGAAATATTCGGCGCTATAAGAAGGTATTGAAATCCCTCAACCGTAAAACAAAAAATATATCAAGTTACAGAAAAAAGTTAAGCAATCAATCTGGAGGCATACTACCGTTTCTAATACCCTTACTCGGCATTGGTGCGAAACTCGCCGCGAGTGCTGGGGCCGCCGCCGCTGGAGCGGCTATTGCGAAAAAAATTAACCGAGGGCGGTAATAATAATAATGGTTAAAACGGGAGTAACATTTAGAAAATTATATTTAGTATCGAGTAAACCGTTAGCTACTGATTTAAAACCTCAAGATATACCTAGAGTAAATACTACAAAAAGAAAACCATTCAAAACATCAACTTCAAAGAAAATAATCAAAAAATTTCAGTTGTTCTTACGGTGATGCCCTTTATAAGAGATTTGAATATACATATTACTTGCGGTTGTCGAAAAGATGCCACGCAAGATGAAACCGATTTTAAGCCGAAGCTTAGACAAAAAACTGTCAAGAATTTATTTAGATCCTTCATCCCCCGCGGGATTTGCAAGTGTTGCAAAATTAGCAAAAGCGGCAAACATCAAACCAGCACAAGCCCAGAAATGGCTGAGTGGGCAAAAGACATACACCCTTCACGCTCCACGTAGACATCATTATCTAACATCTAAAATATTTATGGGAGGCTTAAAAGATATATATATGATAGATTTGGTGGATATGCAGCAATATAAATCGCAAAATAATAATTATAACTATATATTAACTTGTATTGATGCCTTCATCCGGCTTGCTTTCGGCTATGGTATGAAAACAAAAAAGGGTATTGAAATTATTAGTATATTGCAAAAAATATTCCAGAAAGGAAAACCAAACAGAATCGCCACAGATCAAGGTTCTGAGTTTCTAAATAAATTTGTAAGGAAATATTTAGATACGTTAGGTATACAGTATTACGTAATGTACTCTGTGAATAAGGCGGCTATTGTCGAGAGATTCAATCGCACATTAAAAACAAAGATGTTCAAAATTTTCACGCAACGGGGAAATAATGTTTGGATAAAAATTTTACCGAAGCTCATTTATGCTTATAATAGGTCGTATCATAGAACAATACAAATGACACCCATTGAAGTTAATAAATTTAATGAAACTGAATTAATGAATAGATTATATGGGAAATATAGACAGATTAATCACAAGAAAATAAAATTTAAAGTTGGAGATACAGTACGATTATCTATCGCTCGTACTGCTTTTGCTAAAAGCTATCGAGAACAATGGACACGTGAATTATTTATTATTCATCGTTTCAGGTTGGATAGAGTACCAGCGGTAATGTTCGATATTAAGGACAGCGCTGGAGCTATAATAAATGGCTCATTTTATTCATACGAACTCCAAAAGGTCCACCCGAATAGTAATATTTATCTTCCGATTGACAAAAAAAATATTGGCAAACTTAAAGAACGTGTACGCAATGGGAAGAAAGAATATTTAGTCCGATTCATTGGATCCAAGAAACAGTCGTGGGTACAGCATATTCAATAAGCTTACGTCCTGGTTATGACTGGTCCTCTCTGTTGCAACAGCCAAGTGTGAGATCCAGCTTCACACTACAGCTGAGCAACAGGTATGAGGCTCTTGCCTCTGAGGCGGCAGATCACTGTGAGGGCTATACTGCCTTTACAGAAGCAGTTAAGTTAGCAGCTGCAGAAACAGTTCCTGTATACCCTCGAAACAGGAAAAGGGCCCCCTGGACTGACAACAAAATTCAGAAGTGCCGAAATGACCTTCATAAGGCGCAGAAAGAGTCCCGACTCAAACAGACTACAGCGGCCAAGAATGCAGTTAAAGCTGCATCTAGGTCCCTGAACAGGCAGTACTCTGTTAATCTACAGGAGCTAATAAACCAACAGGTTGATGCCATCAATGATGCTGACGACAGCAGGCAATCATCCCAGGCATGGAAATCGATCAATCTGCTTACTGGGCGGAAAAGCCAACCAACCACCAAGGTTAAGGCTGAATCACCAGCCGATCGCCTCAATGGTTGGAAAGCCCACTTTGAAAAGCTCCTCAATAATGACAGGGTATTGCCTGATAACTTTATAGAAGTAAAAGTGTCTGAGTCTGTACTCCCAGATATTCCCATTGGCGATATCTCCTTTGCAGAAGTGAAGGCTGCTGCAAAGAGCATTAAGACCAATCGTGCCAGTGGAGTAGATGGTGTTCCCCCTGAGGTCTTTAAAATACCTGAGTGTTTAAAGCTCATCTATCCCATCATAGTAGACATGTACCGTACAACAAGAGTCCCACAAGAAATGAAAACAAATAAGTTGGTGCCAGTTCCCAAGAAGGGCAACCTAACACTCTATGGTTCTTTTCGGGGAATCTCATTGATCTCGATTGCTGCAAAACTATACAATAGAATTCTATTAAATCGCATCAGGGATCCCATTGAGAGACTGCTACGTGGAAATCAGAATGGGTTCCGTAAAGGTCGTGGGACCATGGAGCCCATTTTGGCACTTAGAAGGATAATTGAAGAGTTATCAAAAAAGAAAGACAGGCATCTGGCTGTTATCTTTGTTGACTTCTTCAAGGCCTTTGATTCAGTCTCTCGCTCACGTATGTTCAGCATACTTTCATTATATGGTATTCCTGAGGAAATTATTGCAGCAATCAGATCAGTATACGATGGTTCGACAACATTTGTGTCTACTGTTGACGGTGACACAGAACCATTTGAAGTGTTATGGGGCGTCCTCCAAGGAGACACACTTGCACCATTCTTGTTCATTATTGTGGTTGACTATGTTCTACGCATGTCCTTAGATCATCATAATGATGATGGGGTGATGATAAGTCCACCTACTGGCTCCAGAAGTCGAGGAAATCCTGCCAATTACCTAACTGATCTAGACTTTGCTGATGACTTAGGAGTACTCTCAGAATCATTAGAGGGAGCCCAGCGGCTCCTCAGCTCATTAGAACATGCTGCTTCTAGTGTTGGTCTTTTTATTAACTCCAGAAAGACCAAAATTCTGACAGTTAACTTTGAAAATCCTCAGCAAGTCTCTGATTGGATGAGCATAAGCTCAAAGGATGGTATGCTTGAGCATGTGGACGACTTCTGTTACCTGGGATCATGGATCCGGAAGTCAGGTGAGGACCTTCGAATACGTAAGGGAAAGGCATGGGCAGCCTTGAATAGGCTTTCCAGGATTTGGAAGTCACCTAGAATTAATCGGAAACTTAAGGTCCGATTATTTAGAGCAGCAGTAGTTCCAGTACTCCTCTACGGGAGTCCATGCTGGGCTCTAACTGCTGAGGACACCAAATCTCTGGATGGCACATTCACAAGAATGCTACGCCGGGTACATTGTGTCAAGTACAATGCACACATCTCCAACCAGACACTATATAACATTGGAGGTGTCTCATTGGTTCCCCCAAGCTTGACACTAGAACAAAATCGCCTCCGCTTTGCAGGACATTGCTTTCGCCGTGAGGACCAGCCAGTGCATAATCTTGTACTTTGGCAGCCTCATGGAGTGAATAAGCATGGTGGACAGCCCATGACTTTCTTGAGACGCATCTTAAAGGACACTGGCCTTGAAGAAGCGGATGATCTAGCAAATGTCATGGGTGCAGGGTTGATAAAAATCAAAGATTTTTTTTTATCAAAAAAATCAGATTTTTTTATTTAAATCAGATTTATTTGATTTAAATCAGATTTTTTTTCATTTAAATCGGGTGACTAAAAAGCAAAGACCCAAATAACAAAGACCTGTATGAAACACATGTGTTAACTTTCGTTTATTGTTTTGGTTCCCCAAACACGTTTCTGTAACCTGCTCCTTTACTAACCTGCTCCTGTAAATGGCAATGGGACCTAATCCCCTTTAGGACGTAACGCGACTTTATATCTTTGTTTTGTACAGGTGCCAAAGAGCGTTAGTTTACATTGCATTTAAAGGAACAGGTTAGTAAAGGAGCATGTTACAGAGGCTTGTTGGGGGAACCAAAACAATAAACGAAAGTTAACACATGTTTCAAAGATTATGCAGGTCTTTATTATTTAGGTCTTTGTTTTGTAGTCACCCATTTAAATCACTTTTTTCTTATTTAAATCAGATTTTTTTATTTAAATCAGATTTTTTATATTTAAACAATCGGAAGACTTCTGGCTTCATCAATGCACTAATGTTTAAAAAAAACCGAAAAACCGGGATCCCAGCGAAATATCGAATCCCGATTCCGACTTTTTTGAAACGGGATCCCGCAGTTTAAATGGTTAAATAAATTTGTTGAACATCTAAAAAAAGTTCCAGCAGAACGGAAATGTTTTGATTATATCTAATTTTTATTTCAGTAAACCATCCAGTAATCAATTATAAGATAATTTTAATATAACTTTATCTTACTAATATTTCAGAAGTGTAAAATAAAGTGAGTGTTACTGAAAACCTGCCTCATATACTATTAACTTTGATGAATTTAATCCAAAATTGCAATACCGATCCCATAAAACGGGATCTCGAGAGGAATAATCCTGGTCCCGATCCCGGAAATCCCGAAAAGTCTGAATTCGAATATAAACTAAATAAACAACAAACTGAATAGAACTCTAAAGTACAACTTAATTAATGGGCCTGTGAATACTGTATGGTATTGGAAATGCGAGATGATACTGTATTTTCATTTAAATATTTAGGTAATTTGAATCATTTATTAATAATCAGTAATGCAATGTCTATCCTAGCCTTAAAGCATGATTGATAAAATTCATGATTTTAAAAAAATCATAACTATCTGATTTTTTTTTATTTTTATATGTGATTTAAATCATGATTTAAATCAATTATTTAAATCAAATGATTTAAATCAAACAACCCTGCATGGGTGATAGGGAGTTGTGGCGGCGCAATTTTGTCGACAAGCCGGCACAGCATTTTTAAAAATGCAGCTGCAATGCAGCATGCCGATCCTAGCTAGTTGGCATTCGGGATACCTGATTTTTCATTTATCAGAAAAACTTGTAATCTGTTGTAATTGTAATAATTCTAATAAAATTGTAATGATTACAGTAGTGACGATATGAAACTTGGTTTTGAAAATTTCCGATCAGTTTATAGGTCTATTTATTGCAAGGGAATGTTATATTAAATTTGGTAATGGATCATCATTTTACAGTAACGGATTCAAAACAAAACTTGGGAAAAAGACTCCTGGGAAAATTCTAAGAGATACAAAATATCAAAATTGCCGTAGCTCCTATATAATAATTAAAGGCTATTCATTTGAATCAGTGCAATGGGATGAGTCATATTTCAGTTAATGATGCAACTAATGCTTCATATTTTTCATCAAAATTATTATTATACAG